>CATIWR010682428.1:0-23462 GCA_949677035.1 Omphalea diandra | reverse complement strand
AAAAAAAAACACAAGAAAATCTGTTAAAAAACATGAAGATTTGAAAACTGCCATAAGCAAGATTTTATCGACAAATAGCATAAAAAGTTTTAATCCGAAATTATTAAGGAAAAAAGAAAGGAGAGATAATTTCCTTTTTTTTCAGCATGACAAAGAGTTCAATTGGATAAAATAATAATCCGAAATGAATGTTATTTAAATATGATGTATATATGACGTGTTTGTATATATATATATATATATAAAATACCCTTACGAATATGTTGCTGTGTTTTATTATTTTACATATTCGTGATGATGATTGCACTTGCTAAACTTGTGATTTGTTTTACCAAGCCTGATTGTGGTTTAGCTTTTTTATTTTGACCTTTTTACCCTTCAAATTAAATTTATATGTTCATATAAATTATTGATATTTTACTTTTTATAATGATTATTTCTTGAAATTTCAGATTCTATCCATTAATTTATTTTTCTTTTATAATTTCTAATTAGCAAAACTTCCAAAGAAGCCAAAAGACAAGTAGAAGAGGGAGCAACATCAGTTTTATGCATCTAAAACGTCAACGGACCCCACCAAATGATGCCTCTGTAACCAAATGTGATTAGGAACCACTGGTGTTCCTTTGCTGATAGTCTAATAGCGAGTGGTATTTAGCACCCTACGGCCAGTTTTAGGTTCGCTACCAACGAATCTTTCGAGACCATTTATGAATTATTTGAGATTAATTAATTTTCTTTGCCAACAAAAAAATATTGATTAAAAGTGGATTAAACCTAAAATTCAGTACAAAATACAAGAGATTTTTAAGATTCACTTATCTGGGATTAAATTCAATAGTATTTAAATAATAAAAATACTCATGTGGATAAATATAGTTTTAAAGAACTTTTCCAATAATGCAATCTACACCACCGACCAACATGTTTCCTGTATATGATGGTGATCATAAGGATGAAAAAAACTAGCTCTCACTCGAGTCTAATTTGGTAAAATTGATATGAGTGATAGATTTTCATAACCTAAAATAATCATAATATCTTGATAGATTGATTGCATTGACATCATTTAGTACATGACATGTCTTCACTAATAAGTTTTTCCCCTTCACAGAGGCAACTCTAAGAAACTCAAGACACATATAATCACTGCCTAAAACTGAAACAAAAGTCGGACACATGCCAATAGAAAACGTAATAGATCTCACATAGAGCAAAAAATCCAAATTTAGAGGAAATCTAAATCTCTACAGAGGAATTTCTGACCAAGATCAACTCAAATGGTACACAAATAATACAAAGAAAATATATATATGTATAAAGGAGAAAAGAAAAGAGGAGAGAGCTACCATAGATGGTCAGAGACTATCGATGACAACTTATGCAGTCTGAGTGCTACAATTCTTAAACCTCAAAGAAAAAAAAAGTAGATTGCATAAAAAGAAAGCTGCTTAGGTGAAGAGATTATCCAAATAGGGTTGGTGATACCTATCTGGCAATTGTCATATGCAGTGAATGGAAAAAATAGGAAAAGTTTATTTTTCTACTTTATTTGAAAAAATATAAAAACGAGGAAAAAAAATAGGATAATGAGAGTTTTTTTTAGATTAAAATTACTATATTACCTTTCATATTAACTTAAAAAATAAAAGTTTAATATGAATTTAAAATGTATTAAGATTTACACCCATGTATTAGACTCTCTAATCTCAATATTCATATATAAATTTTTTTTGAATTATCAAGAATAATTATAAAATTTTAATTGACTAATGAAAATTTTTTTGCACATATAAGAATAAATAAAGAAAATAATTTTATACTTCTAATTAAAATGGCTTAAAAAGTTCAAAAAAAGTGGATAAAACATTTATTTGATGGATAAATTAATATTACATAATGAAAATACAATTTTATAACTTTTTCCCTCCAAATTCTAAGTGATTATAAAATGACTAGGCCTCAATAAAAAATTTACTATGCACAACCCTTTCTTCCACTTTTTCAAATAATAGAATAATTTATTCCCAACCTTTCTTTTCTCACCCTCCTTTCCTTTCTCTCATTCCCAAACAAAAGCTTTGTCTTCCTGCCATGCCCTTTGGCTCCAACCTATTAATGGTGGAGCCTTCGTTGCTACTTGATATCCAATCAAAGCAGATTCATATCATAAATAAGCCGACCAAGTTGTCAAGGGTTCACAGCAATCATAAAACCAAAAGTCTGGATTCACACTTCAAAAGGACAATTATATACAATCAAATCAAATCAGCTGAACACTTCTAATTATATAGATACATGGGTTTCTCAAGATGATTCTAGGAGGATAATTATTAGATGAATCTAACACATAAATAAATAATACGTCATACGTTTATAAATATCTGAATATTCTTCTAAAAATATGAAAAAAAAAAATTCTGTTACATTTTTGTAACAGATTTTTTTTGGGGTGCGGTAAATTTACCTAACCTAAGAATGAAAACAAAACAGTATATTATATATAATGATGATGAGGAAGTAGAGCAAATGAAAATAATGAGATAAATTGTGAACAGAAACGAAGGAAAGGAAAAGTGGTGAAGAAGTGGTTTTGGAGCTAAGAGAATCTAAGAATTATGGAATTGGAGGGGCGAAGGTCGATCTCTTGGGTCCAAGCGGTCCGGTCCTGAACATGCAAATGCCAGTAGGTTAGAGCCAGGGAGTCAGGGTCCATAAGCTCTCCAATTATACTCTGTTGTTCTTCTTCCCCAACTGACGTCCTTTGAGAGGTTGATGGTCCCCTACAATTTCCCAATTTGCTTGTCCTTTCATTAATTGCTCATCATCATCAACATTACATTCTTCACCAATCATTCATCATCATTATCAATCTTCTCTTCTTTTTCTTTTTTTGTTTAAAAAACTATATGAATAAATTAAATTAGTGCATATATTTTCTTATTAATATATAATTCGATTTCTTATGATTAATATAGTAGCCTAAATTGGATTCTCAAAGTTGAATGACTCTCTAGTTAAATCATTTCATGAAATGTTTCTATTTTTTAAGTTAAAAAATAAATAAATTACAATTATTGAGAACAAATCAATTTGAATTTAGATAAATAGAACCTAAATTTTATTGATAAAAACAATTCTTGTTTGCATTGAAATACTTAGAGATTCTAACTAGTTTCATTTTTTCTTAAAAAAAAAAAAAAGAAAGATGTCTTATCCGATAAATGAGAACAGAAGATTGAAAGATTTTTTTTTTTTTTCTAATCAAGAAGATTGAAAGATTGAAACTGTAATTTTGAGTAAGAAAGATACAAATGATAGTGAATGTATATCATTAAAAAAAAAAAAGAAAAAGAAAAAGTAGACTCTCTTTTTGGGGTAAAAAAAAACAACTAGAATTCCTTCAGGCTTTATGAGAAAGGAGGGAAAAGGTACATATAGGTAAATGAACACAAGAAGGAACAAACCTGGGTGGGCCAACCAAACCATCAATGATTACATGGGCAATGTGCACTCCTAGAGGGTGAAACTCCCTAGCTAGGCACTGTGATAGACCTCTCAATGCAAATTTTCCACAGCCTGTACCACAGAAAAAGAAAAGAATAGTCATCATTATAGGGTTTCTGAAGTAGAATCTTTTTTCAAGATTCAATTTTGGATTCAAGTTATAGTATTCATTACATATTTCAGCGAATCCAGCAATTCCATTTAGTGAAGCTGAACATCCACTGAATAGTATGGTCCCCTTCCCTCTCTCCACCATGCCTGGAAGAACCTGATAATGATTCCATTTTCATCACCAACACATAAAATACCAAACATTTTTCCAACAATATGCTCACTGAACTCAAAATGATAATTGGAACCCATTAAATGGAATATCATGCGTCTTTTTCATGATTAACTAGCATTCCTCCACTATGTTCAAACTCTCAAAAAATATACTCAATCTTGAAAACGATTTTAATATCATTGAATTCACTCATTAATGATTATCACAAAGTCTAAAAAAGAATCAGCTAACTAATTCGAATTTTTAACAAATGTATTATAGTCATATAACAATATAGCATGAGAGTTTTCTTTTTTTATGATGAAAAGATAAATTAAAGAATAGAAAAATATATATAATGAAATGTTAATAAAAGTTAATTAATTCCATTCTATTTGACAATTTTTTAAAAAATAGAAAGTTAATCAATGTAAACTAATTAAAATGTTATCTTTTCACTCTTTAATTCTCAAGTTGAAGATTAAGAAAAATAAACATTTGAAAATTAATGATGTAAACATTTAACCTCTTTTATCTCATATTTATACTCACAATAAAATTAATTACTTAATCTCCATTGATATCTACTCTTTAATCTTTTTAGTCCACTCTCATGCAAGCCTGATACAAGTAAATCTGCACTCATTGGTCAATATCGCAAGTCTTTATACAAAGTCATAAAAGCTTGATGTGATAGGACAGGATAGTTTACCTGCTGGGCGCAAAGGAACGCACCAATGGAGGAGACATCAAGGGATTTCTCGAAAGAGTCGATGCGAATATCGGTGAAATTGGTAGGAAGCCAAGAGGGTTGTTGATATGCATTGTACACAAGAACTTCTACAAACCCGAGTGAAAGAACTCCTTCAAATGCTTCTCTTACGCTTCTTGAGTCTGAGCAGTCTATTCTTATCGCAAACACTTGTGCCTTCTCTTCTCTAGCTATCTCATCTGCAAATCTTGATAATCTCCCTACAGAAACCATAATAAAGACATTTATCTCTCTTAATTAGTCCACAAATCTCAAAATCTCTCTTTTAATAATGTTTTCTTGAACAAGAAAGGTAATCATGAATTATCTCTGTATAAATTTCTTTTATTGAACAAGAAAAACCTTGTGCTAATAGACATATATAGCTACTAGCTGGACCAAGTTGGGATTTTACCTAAGTCACGGGCAAGGATAGCCACCGTGTAGCCTTCATGGGCGAACTTGCGGGCAATGGACCGGCCAAGCTTCGGCCCAACCCCTACAATGGCTGCGATGCCTTTGGTGGTGGTGGAGCTGGCCATGTTCCGCATATTGAGCTCAATCTTGGGCAGTTGAAGAAAGAAATTTAAGAACCCAATTCTTGAAAAGTGTTGTTTTTTATGATGATATAGCTTAAAATGAGAGAAAGAACAAGAAAAAGAAATGATGGTGAAGTGTGGATTTGCAATATCTCCCACATATCTATTTATATACATCTCTCTCACTCTTATTGCTCTCTACCTCTGATACAATCTGATCCTAAAAGGCTAAAAACTCTTTTTTTTTTCTCCCTCCTTATGGTAATTCTATGGGGGGACAGGAAAACGTCTGTTTTTGCTGAGTGAGAGATAAATATAGTGTGAAATTAAACTGGAATGAACTGGTTTAATGTCTCTGCTTTGTAGTCCCATTGGGACAAAAATTAATGTTTGCATCTAGTGTTGAGCCATATGTGGAGATTAGGATTATCTATGCATGGCAGGAGTCTGATTTTATATTTTTGTTTTTTAAAAAATAATAAAAGATATTTACATTCATAGATAATCATACAATATCTACAAAATAAAATAATCTTAATAATCATATAATATCTACAAAATAAAATAATCTTATAATTTAAAGTATTGATATGAAATTGATATAAACACTACTAATAATTACATATTGATTTAATTTCAAAATCATAGTTTTATTTTCACTATGAATTTTTGTTGATAACTCTACATTTTTATTATTTATGAAGTTCTCTAACAGATATGTGTTATAGTATAATACAAACTAAAATTCATATAATATGTCATAACAAATTTGAGAAACAATGAAAAATAATATATCATCATGTATTTTTAAACAATCAATCTCAAATTACTAAAACTGAAATAAAAAGATAAAAATTCTTACAAAGAGAAATAAAATAATAAATCTAAAAATAAAACTCACAAAAAAATAAAACAAAATAAAAACTAAACAAATAGGTAAAATAATTTACTTTATTAAAGAAATAAAAAAAAATGGTTTATCATAATAGAATATATCAA
This sequence comes from Omphalea diandra, assembly GCA_949677035.1. Taxonomy (NCBI): domain Eukaryota; kingdom Viridiplantae; phylum Streptophyta; class Magnoliopsida; order Malpighiales; family Euphorbiaceae; genus Omphalea; species Omphalea diandra. The sequence continues at coordinate 17,401 of CATIWR010682428.1, read as the reverse complement.
TGGTAACTCAAAACACTAAAAATAAGAATTGTTTTTAGAGAAAACAGAGAATTCTGATTTTATATTTCTTGTTCTTGATCTTTTAAAATCACTGTATTTACATTCTTTATACATCCTAGATAATGAAGGGTTGTCGTTATGGCCAAGGCATATCGGTCTTCCTTTATCTATAACCAAAAGAAAATCCAATGAAATGTAACAAATAATAAATAAAATAAAAAACATATCCAACAAAAAAGAAACTCCTCTTTTTAAAAGCATTTTTATAAGTTAATAAGTTAAGTATTGGAGGGTTTTTCTTTTTTCAAGAAATCTTTAAGCACAAACTTAAAAATATCACTTTATTGTTAAGAACAAAGATCCCTTAGTTATTTTTTAAAAATATTATTTCCTAAGTAAATATCAAAATTTTTGAAATCAGAATGGTTAGTGAATTGATTTTTGGTTCAGCTGATCTAATCCATTTGATAGGTCCAGTTTAATTAATTCAATAATAAATAAAATTTTAAAAAATATTATTAAATAGTTTTAAAATTTCAGAAAAAATATTATAAATATTATTATAATAATTACAAATAAAAAATAATGTAAAAAACTAAACTGAGTCAAATTGAACCAATTATCAATCCAATTCTAAATTTTTTTGATTCGATGGGTTGATAAAATCTAGTTTTCAAAATATTGGTAAATATAAACACTAAACAATGCCTTGATTTACCCTTATCAATTAACAAATTATTATAAATATTTTGACTTTTCTTGTATATATATGTATCATAGTTTTCAGATCTAGCTCAATTAGAAGATCGAATAGAAAAACTTAAAAATCAAATTTTTTGTTAGTTCATATTGATTTTCCAATTTGAAATAGGTAAAATCTGATTAAAATTTGATCAATTGGTTGATTGAACCGAACTGACTTAGACTTTCCTTTAATTTCTTATTATTTTAGGTTTTTAAATAATAAAATAAGATTTATTAAATTAACATCCATAATATATTTAATGATTGCCTGTATCTTATTTTAAATAGATTTATTATAATTTTAAGTTAGAATTTAATTATTTTTTCACAATACAACTTTAAGAATTTTCAAACATGATAAATTGATTTATTAAAAATGTAATATACTAATATTGAATTGGTATTGTTTTAATTATTTTCATAATATATAATTTTTGACAACAATAAAATGGTATTTAATATTTTTTAAATAATCAAATGTTTAATTTATATTTTAAAATTATTATATGTTTCATTTATAAATGATTTATTTATCTGATAAAATTGACTCAACTTATATATTTTTATATATAATTTAATATATTGAATGATTAATTAAATTACATCATAATATGACTTCAGTTTAATTTCAAATTTGTGATTTTTTGCCTCAACCGAATAAAAAATGTGAAGAATTTTAAAACTTTGATGCCAACACATTTTTTCATTTGTTATAGATTTCCATTTCTCATCAAATAATATGAGATGGTGATAAAGAATAGGACAGGTCAAGTTGCCAAAAGGAGTAAAAATCTCGGTAAAAAGAGCCCTTTCATTCTGAGGTGCCTTTTGTTTTGCACCACAGCTTTTTCAGCGTCAGTTATTGGAGGGCACCCAACCCTTAAAAACGACGGGAGAAATACAAAAACGTGATAATTTGAGATTTTAGATTTACCTTCATTAGTAATGATATGGGATAAATAATAGTTAAAAATTAATTTAAATAATGATTTGGCACCTATATGTTTAAGAAATTAATTAAAATATATTTTAAAGACATGGCAATAAATTAAACATTACGAGAGCCATTATAAATTAAAAATTAAAATAAAATACTAGTATCAGGGTCTTTCTTTATCTAGTTTAATTGTTTTTAGACACTAAAAATTCCTCTATTTGATTAATGTGAAGGAAAAATTTTCTATTTCAGGCACTAAAATTTTCTGTCTGACTTAAAATTTCTTGTTATTTTTTTTAGTGGTTGCAGAGAATGGTTGTAATTTTTCATATTTATTGCCTTTTCTGTTTTTGAGATTTGTTGTCGAATGCTTGTAAAAAGAACAAGTGTGTGGGGATTGACTATGGATTTATAGCGAGTATAGATTATGGTTCTAGATTTATAACGGGTATGGAATATGGATTTGATCTTAGTGATTATTAATGAATTCCTTCCTTCTAATCCCTTCTCATATTATATTTATCGTCCATTAATAGTATATATATATATATATTTAAAGAATTATATAGTAGAAATTTATGATAATGAACACTTTGATGGTGTTGATGGTGGTGAATTTTAATTTTTTGGATTAATTTGTTATAAACTCCACGACGTTTGTCATAGTTAATTAAGTTATTTTTTATTTTTTTAATACTATACCAAATCATCATTTATATTTGTTTCATGATACTAAAAAGTTTTTTAACATTAAAAATGTTATTTTTCCTTTAGTCAAAGAAAATTTAATCAAAAGTTAGTTTAGTATTTTATTGGATTAATTACTTTGAACTATTTAGTGTTTGTCATATTTAATTAAATTGTTTATCATTTTTTAAAATATTATACTTGGTCATCTCTCACATTTATCTCATTATACTAAAATTGTCTTACAATATTTATACAAATTTAATGAAAAAACTTTTAGCGTGTTGGAGCAAAACGTAAGAGATTATTTAATTAAATATAATAAATGTTGGAAAATTCAAAATAATTAACTTTAATTTTTAATGAAAAATTAGTTTCCATTTTCAATATTAATTAGGATTCGATTAAAAGTCTCAATATTAGTTGGATGTTACATCAGTTATAAATTAATCTTTAATTAGGTCAATTCCACCAGATTTGTGAATCTAATTCTTGAGTAGTTACTCAGTATCATCAAGCCAGCACCACATTATTACTATGGAACATCATCTGTGAATTTGACACTGAAGTGCTAACAGAGTTAAAGGTCAGTTCTCAAACAAAAAAAAATCTACAATTCTCTAAATGTAAAATCTTAAAATCACATGACACTTTTTTATATTTTTTTCTTAAAATGAAAGTATGACTGTATATAGTTTTAGTTTTCTAGATATGACAAGTATTTACCTACCAATTTCTGCATTGGGCAGAATTTTCTGTTTTTATTTTTTAAGGATTAAAAAATTTGAAAAATTATAATTTATAATTTATGACCTATAATTTTTTATTTAAAGATATTTTAATAAATATGATAAAATTAAAAATAATTTTGAAATGTGTTTACTTTATTTTTTTTTTTTTTGAAATATGAAAAGGAATCATAGCAATACTAAATGCACCTTTATAACAGCTTTTTAATGGGAAATTTCACTTTAGAAAAAAAAAGGAAAATTTCACTTTTTTAGTATTTATCACAAAAATATTTTTAAATTGGTTCACATATCAAATCGAGATTAAAGTTTTCTCTAAATAATTTTAAAAATATAATTTCTCACCTTAATTTGATGCATTTAGATACCTCTAAAAAGTCAAAATGAGTCTCAAATTTAATTCGCCATGAAGAATTTAGGATTCAAATTTTTTTATATGATCGATATATGCATGTATTGCATTAATGAGGTTTTGGCCTACTAGAATTTCTTATGCAGTATTGAATCACAATATGGTAATTAATAAAATTTTTAAAATTTTAGTCATAATTTATTAGTGTGTATAATGATTTATTACTTTGAATATTTTTAATTTTAATAAAATTACTATAAATAATGCATAAATGATATATATATATATATATATATATATATATAATTTAAAATTATAATATCACTATAGAATTCACCTGGGTCATGAACCTAAATATTACGAGTTAGAATTGCTTTGCCGATGTATTTGGTGGTGTTATTTTCTTTTGCGGACAATCCCACTATATATCTTAGGATTCTTGCAAGTTATAATGTCACCATAATACTTGCTTAGCTGAAGTTATTTTTCTTCATATTAAGATTCAAGGATTAGACATTGGACAAGGACTCCAACTACTCTGCATGATTTGATTTCTGAGGAAGGAAGTAGAGGAGGAATGAAGAAGAAGATACTCTTGTTATACTCTTGTTATTATTAAAAGCAGATTCAATCATTAAGGATGGCTACATGGGATCCAAAATAATGTCCCAGTCCCATCTCAAGCTTTTGGAGTGGACCATTTGTACAATAGGTATAGAAACTCTCTCCATTGCTTCAAAATTTCTTCCCTCATTACTATCTTGTCTTGTTGGCCAATCACCAAAATTTAACGTTACCACAGTGTCATGTTCTTAACCAAACTCCTTCATTAAATTTTCCATGTATCCATTATTTTTATTATTTTATTCTTCATAATAATAGTAAAAACCTAGATTCATTTAGTAGGGTCTGTGTATGTCGTTACTTGCCAATTAAAAACAAGAATATGGCATTTTTTTCCCTAAATAATTTCAATTGTTTGCTGTTAAATTCCTAATTAATATCAAGTCCCTAAATTTCTTGATTTTATGCTATTTATTTATTTTTAATAAAATAATGTTGAATTGGATTTAAATCAAAAAAATTTTCATATCATTTTGAGTTTAAATTATTTTTGATTTTTTCTAGATCAAGTTGAATTTGAATCAAACTTAAAAATCAACAACAGACTAAAAAATACATCTACCTAAAAATTGAAAATTTTCTTTAAAATTAAATTATCTTTTTATCTTCATCGAACATTTTATAATAATTTTTAAATAAGCCTTGACTAAACTATTTTGCTTAAAATCTTATTGCTCTCTTTGTCTCAAAAAGTTTGTCATCATCTATTTTTCATATTGTTCAAGAAAAAACATTTAATTTTTTGTCAACTCATCATTTATACCCTCAATAATATTTAATGAGGTATTAAAAATATTTTTCTAGTTTAGTACTTAGTAAGGAGTAAATTAGGAACATTGCTTATAACTATTATTGATTTAATAAAAATGGGCATGCATTTTGGGACATTTTAGAAGAGAATAGTGGACAATTTTTTTGAGATGGAGAGAGTAAAATATAATAGGTCAGCTGTGACTACATATGCATAGATAGAATTGAGGTAATAGAAGAGGAAAATTAAATGAGATGGTGTTTATTATACAGCGCATACTGTGTAGTCATTTTCTTCACATTGTTGTTAATTTTGTGCTTCAAATGTGTCGTATTCCTAAGCATATTCATTCTTCACTAAAGAAAATGTAAACAAGAGAGATGCATATGTATTGGAAGACAAAAGGAGGGTATTTAATTTCTGGCACATCCAGTCCAAGTTGCATGAGTGGTGATCAATGTTGGTCTGTGAGACATTTCGTGCATTCACTTTATATGGTCCCATTTTGAAGATGAAATTCAAGAGATGGAGGAAATAATATATCCTTTCTTTATCGTCAACATTGAGTGACGGGTGGCTGGGAAATACTCCCAACTTTCTTACAAGTCCAAGCAGTGGGTATCGTATCAATCCGCCAGCACATGATTCTACTCTCAGTCCACCATCTTTTTTTTAAGTCTATCTTTTTAATGTTCCATTCCCATAAAAGAGAAAAACTTTTTATGATAAAACTAATAGAAAATTTCTTAAAAGCAAAATGAATAATAGAAATTTCTCAATTCTCATCCATTTTAAGCTTCATTTGCGTGCAAATGATTGCTGCAAATCTAACATAGTTGGGGCTAGCTACTTGCGTTCTACCCATTATTAGTTTCAGTTTACATTTAAATTGCTTGCCCAACATAGCAATGTTGGCTAGTCGTTCATGATGACCCTTCGCTGGTGGCCAGTGCCTTAAAAGGAAGGTATTTTTCTCGCTGCTCTTTTTGTGTGCTACAGTGAATTGTCATTCATGCTATGCATGAAGAAGTATTGTAGCTACAAAAAAACTTGGTGCAGAGGGGGCTCTTTTTGGCGAATTGGTATAAAGGAGAATGTTCATATATGAGAAGATGGATGGATCCCTTCAAATCCAAGTTCTGAAATACTATCCTATCTCCCTAACTTATCACCGAACGCAGTTGTTGCTAACCTATTGATGTGGACACGGGGAAAATCTTGTGCACGAAATTCTTTTCCCCTTTGAAGCAAATACCATCTTACCTTTTTTCTATTAGGTATTGCGAGAGAATTTTTTTAGAGTGAAAAAAATCAAATAGAATAATAACAAGGTATAAAATGAAATATAAATAAAGTTAATTAAAGTTACTTTATTTAAAATTTTTTTACTTTTTAAAATTTTTCCCTTCTATCCTTTACTTCTAATTTCGCTGTTAAGAAAAATAAGCAATTAAAAATAAATGATATAAATTTTTAACCTTATTCACTATCATTTACATCATTAAACAAAAAATTGAGGTTAATTCATTAATTTAGTTTACATTTCATTATTTAACTCTCTCTAATATGGAAGACTAAATGACGTATTAAACTGACACTTTATAAAGATGGTAATTACTTGGTAATAACTGACATGTTATTAATAATGAATTTTTTATGTTATTTATTAAAAAAAAACATATGTTTATTATCAACCTGAAGCCATATGGAAAATTTGGTTCTAGATAGTTACCATTTTAATATGATCTGAAGTCTGAACTTAGGGTAGGTTTAACTTTGATATTACTAATAATTGATTTTGAGATAAAAAAAAATTTAAAAGCAATTCTCTTACATAACTAATTATAAATTTTTTTAATGAGTTTTATGAGTAAAAAATTTATTTTAAAAGAAGTTAATGTTTAAAATTTTTTATTTCGTTTCAATTTTTTTTAAGTTAATATTATAATAATTTTTATTATATATTTTCTTAAATTTCCAATAAAATTAGAAGTGTTATTTTATTCATCCATTCTTATATATTTCTTTCTTTCATTATTGAGTCTCTATTCTTTTAAGGATTTTATTTTATTTTTTTCCTTTGCTGAGGATTTTTGTGATTGAATTCAATTGTTGAATCGATTGAACTTATGTTTTATAACCATTCTCTCTCATACATGATCTAATGCATTATATGGATTTTAGTATTCATTATAACATATATGACAAGCATCCCTACTTTTGAAAAAAAACGTAGAATCATAAAAAAAAATATTATGACTTTGAAATAGCAACATAATCTTGAAAATGAATGAATAAATGTGTTGTTGTTGATTATTTTGAAGATTAATAATATGTAACAGTTGTTTTAACTTAGTGCTAAAAATAAAACTATCTAGAAATATACGCAGTTTTCAAATTTTACCATTATAAAATTCTTTATCCCTATAAAACAAAAATAATATAAATCTTATATTAGTATTCTAGGTATTATAGATCATTTTATCAAATAATTGGAATAATTAAAACTAAATTTCTTCATGAATTGGAAATTGTGGAAAATCAGAATTATTCAAATAATTTGAATAATTAATACTAAATTTCTAATGAAAGATGTAGTTGAAATTAAAAGTTCAAAGTGATACTTCAAATTTAAAATTTATTTTCAGATTTTTGGAAAAAAAAAAAAGTACGCAACCATTCCACATTTAAATTTCATTTATAAAAAAAGAAAAAAAGCATAACACTTGTAAATTATGACAATTTATATCATGAACTTTTGTTTATGTAGTAATGCAGAATAGAGGTTCGTGATACTTGGGATGCGTGTCTTTCTTTCTTCCTTTCTTTTTCATTTCTTTTTCTTTTTTCCTTCTACACAACCAAATTTTTTTCATTTTTTTATAAATAAGATTTTGTGTATTTTTATATACTATAATTTCATATATTATATATAATTATTTAATTATATTATTATAATTATATAATTATGTTATTATATATAAATATTATATATAATCTTATATTATTATGTTAATTATTTTTATATTAATATATTCAATTATATTAAATATTATATTATATTAATTTATGTTTAATATTGTTAATATTATTAAATGGATTTTATGTTTTTTTATTCATTTATTACATAGTGTAGATTGATTAATTTAAATATAAAGGTTCGTTTGTTATAAATTGTAGGTTAATTTTTTATATAAATTATAAATTTATTATCAATAAACTGTAGATTCATTTTTTATAAACTGTAGATTTATTATCAGTAAATCATAAGTTCATTTTTTATAAACTGTAGATTTGTTTAATATAAATTATAAATTCATTACTAGTAAACTGTATGTTTATTTTTTGTAAAATATAAGTTTATTTTTATAGTTAAATATTTTGATATGTTTAATTTTTTTGTAATATTAAATTGATAAACACTATAAAATTTCTATGCTAAATATAAAATATATTATAAGTAATAATAAATTATAGTATTATTTTATTTTTAATTGATGATTTTAATATAATTATATTTTTCTTATTATTATATTATTTTTTATAATTTTATTTTATATTCAGATATTATATATAACATAAAATAAATTATATGCATCTAAATAGATTTTGTGGAATAAAATCTCATTTATTAGGAAAAAAGAGATGAAACAAGAGAAACAAAAAAAAAAAAAAAGAAGAGTGTTAATAATTATGATAGAAAATTTATTTTGAAGCATCCTTGGTTTTACTGTGTTCTTTTGCTAACTTTTTTTGAGATGCGGCTTTATCTTCTCATGTGTGATTAGGAGTGATCAAACAGTCGATTCAATTTTTTACTAAAATCAAATAAATCGAATTTTATATATTTAAAATCGAACAAAATTGAAATTTTAAAAAAATTGAATTAACCGAACTGATTAAAACTGAAATTTATGTGCCTATAAATCGAACTCAGTCAAATCTATAAAAGTTAAGTTCATTTCAGTTCGATTTAATTAAATTACATATATTTTAAATATAATTCAATTCAAATTGATTTGATTTATTAATAATTTTAATTTATTTAGTTTTCATCTAAAAACTGAATTAAAAACTGTATTTTTTAAAAATTAAAATAAAATTAAATCGATTTTATTAAAAAATCAAACTAACTTTATTCAATCAGTTCGATCCTGTTTTTTGCTCGCATTTTCTTATGATAGACCCCTGCTCACAACTGAGCCTCATTAAACTGCTCATCACATTCGAAAAAGCCCATAGAAATTAACGACGGCCCAACAACTATGGTGTCGAATGCTGAATTGTCAAGTTCCTCAACCGCTTCTAAAGCTGAAAAACAAAAAAGAAAGAGCTTCATCGTCTTCTCCTTTTCCGTTTTGACCTCTCTTGAAAAATCACATGAAATTTCAATACGTTTCAATATATTAGATCTGTTCTCTCCTTTTATTTCTCATTGCTATGATCTGTGAACTGAATATTTGAGGAACGTAACTAATCATAAATGGAGTGGTTGACGGTGCATCATCTGGATCTCCGCCACGTCGGCCGTGGTTTTCATAAACCGTTGCAGCCTCACGCAGCCACGTTTCACCCTACACAAGCTCTCGTTTCCGCCGCCATCGGTAGTTACATAATCGGTATCTTTTTTTTTTTTTTCCTTTCCTTTCCTTTCTCTTTTACTTTATTTAATTTTCAGATCAATTTGTATTTTTTTTAGTTTAGGCAGTTAATTTTGTGTGTGTGTATGCAGAATTCGATGCGTTAACAGGAAGCAAGCTGTCTAGTATTGACATTGGAGCTCCTGTCGTACGCCTGTCGTATAGCCCTGCCAGTGGTCATTCTGTCATCGCGATTCTAGAGGTTTGTTACTTTACATTATGTAGCCATTTCGCTTTGTCATTTTGGAGTTGAATTTTTCTATTTCGATATTATTGAAAATGTTTATGTGGATACTTATGAGTTTTCTGATTATAATCTGTAATTTTTGTGTTATGTTTTGTTTTGCATCAAAGAACTAACAGTTTGTTTTTCTTCCGTTTTTAAGGAATGATTGTTGCTTCGTATTTTGTTTTGACATATAAATGTTTGATTTTTGCAGGATTGTACCATTCGGTCATGTGATTTTGACACTGAGCAAACTTTTGTCTTGCACTCCCCTGAAAAGAGAACGGAACAAATATCTTCTGATTCTGAAGTTCATCTTGCTTTGACTCCTCTCCAGCCTGTTGTTTTCTTCGGTTTCCACCGGCGGATGAGTGTAACTGGTTGGTTGGTTTGCTTTTCTCTTTAGTAGTATCATTCACTATTAAAGCATTCCATTTATTTTGTGTACGTGTATATATATATATATATATATACTAGCTCATTTCTAACTTTGTACTGTTTCCATGAAGTTGTTGGAACTGTTGAAGGGGGAAGGGCACCTACAAAGATAAAGACGGACTTGAAGAAACCTGTCGTGAATCTTGCTTGCCATCCACGCCTTCCTGTTCTGGTAACATGTTCATTTGTTATGAAGTGTAAATTTTGGTTACATTTACTTGTCTCTGGCAGGGCTGTAAAATGGGTTGGACTTAGGCTGCATGAAACCTGGTCTTAATTCTATTTATCAGCGAAAAAGGAAAAATGTATAATGGTAATGACGATTTGGTAGTGTTATGTATCAGAGAATAGGTCTTCTAAGTTGTTTTCCATTAACAAACAATTTTAGGATCTGAGAACCTATGTGAATCTGTTGGACTAGTAATTCCTGTAAAATTTATAACCGTTTCATTAAAACTTATTTGGTGATGAAAGGTTGCGAATGTAGAATAAAAATGACTAAAAATTTCATTATAGGGATGCACTTGCAATGCATTGTTAAATATTAATCATGAAAGAATAAGTTTCTTGGTATTTGTTGGAAGCACTGATGGAAGGATGTGATGGTAACTTGATAAGTATGAGAAAAATAGAGATGACATGTTTTGAGTGGAAGCAATAAAAATAACAATGCATGGCAATGGATAGCACGCTCTTTTGAGACATTTGACTGAATTGGAGAAGTATTAGGGGTTTGTAAATCTGAGTAACTTACAGATCTGAACTTTTGGGCATGTACTTATAATCAATTTGCTTCCATATTTGTAATATTCTTTTCATGGATGATGAGCCTATATACAAATATGCATAATGTTCAAATTCAGAGTGGATGGTACAGGGCTTGATTATAAGCTAAAGTTGATAATCTTGCATTTGAATATTTTTTTATATGATTATTTGTAGCAATTATTTATAACAGACTAATTCAGATACTCTCATTATCAATTCTGAATTATCTGATCAGATTGAATGGAGTGAATCATGCATGCTCAATACTTTGTCCTGGTCGAAGATTCTTCACTTCATTTGTATTAATATTTTTGGCAGTCATTTGGTTTAATTTCATTTTATTTCCTACAGTATGTGGCTTATGCAGATGGATTGATTCGAGCCTATAACATTCATACTTATGCTGTTGCATATACACTACAACGTGAGATGTTGATAGTACTGATTTTTTATTTTTCATCTTTTTTTCATTGAAAACATGCATAAATTGTTTCTTGCTTTGGTTTGCATTGCAGTTGATAATACAATTAAGCTTATTGGTGCTGGCGCATTTGCTTTTCATCCAACATTAGAATGGATTTTCGTTGGTGATAGACGTGGTACACTCTTGGCATGGGATGTCTCAACTGAGAGACCTAGTATGATTGGGATGTAAGTCATTTGCAGCTAGGCTATTCTTCCCTTCACCGTAATGTGCTATTTTACTGAATTTGATTTTTTTTCTTTCTTTTTCAAGTCGACCACTTTCTATCTGTTGGAAGAATAAAAAGAGAGGAGAAACACTTTTCATCCCTTAAAACAAGAAAGGCGAGGGACTCGAGATGCTTTCTTGGGAGTCGTAGAGATGTGCATAGAAACTGTATTTGAGGGGGGAAAAAGCACAAACACATTCTTTGGTTTGTAATTTTTGCTTAGTTGTTTGTCAGAAGGGTCTGACCCTGGCAATCTAACTAGAAAAATCTAACTAGGTTCGAGTTTTTGGATTAGGCACGGGATAGAAAAATCTAAATATTTTCTACCCAAAGACTGTACTTTGTTGGATTGTGCTTCACCAATCTAATTATTTTTTCGGATCAGCTACTGGAAGTGGTAAGTTGGTTCGGACCACTAAAACTGGGAATCTGCTGTTGATCTGGTTCAGTTAGGGATCAGAAACTTGTCAGCTAAAAATTGGTCAAAAGCTGCTAAAACTGGAAAAATAGGTTAAAACTGATGAACTAGATCAAACTGGTATAAACCTTAAATATCATTTTGTGAAAGATTCAAAAATTTTTAAAAATTACACTTGTTTCTTCAAATTTTGAATTATAAAATGTTTTTTATTATTTTATCATATTATACTATTTTTTCTGATTTTTAAAAATTTTTTAAGTGCTTCGTTCTGTTGTTCTTCATTTTTTTTAAAAAATAATATCCTATTCAACTAGACCAGTCAAACTAGTAGGCGGTCCAATTTTAAAAACATTGGTCGTGATTGCAATTGTTACCGTTGGCTTTTCTAATCTTTTTTCTTTAGTCGTTCTGCTGTAATTGTTGTTACCATTGGCTTCTTTTTTAAATGACATACTCTTTCAATGCAGTACACAAGTGGGCTCTCAACCAATCACGTCAATTGCTTGGCTTCCTACTTTGCGGTTACTTGTCACAGTCACCAAGGATGGAACTCTTCAAGTGTGGAAAACTAGAGTGATACTTAATCCTAATAGACCTCCAATGCAAGCAAATTTTTTTGAGTCTGCTGGTTAGCACTTTTTTTTTTTTTCCTGAGAATTATGTGTATTTCATTATCAAAAGAATATTGAGTCTGATGACTTAGCAAGAAGCAAATTAGGGTGGCTAATACAAGAAGGGCAAAAAATTTGTGGATAATTAGGATGAAAAATTCTTAACTTTAGGAATCAATTTTTTTTTTATAAAAAATAAAAATCTGAAGGTTTAGGCCTTGGGCCTCCCCCCAGCTTGTTGGTAGTCTGTTCTGTGAATAATTTAAAAAAAAAGGAAAAATCTAAAGGTATATGTCTTTGGACTTTTTTTCTTGTTGGTCTGCAGTCGGTTCTGTGAAACGGTACCATGCACAGTAACTCTAGGGAATCAAGGCTATTTTTTGGAAAATAAATTAGGATATTACTGGAACTTTCTCAGCATTTGTCCAAATTTGTGTGTGATTATTTGTGAACTAATATAAAAAAATATATTTTATACTGCACATCTGGATACTATTGGACATCAGTCGCATTTAAGGTTACATTTAAATTATATAACACAAGATGCACAATTGCTCGAAATATTCTTCAACTATATCAATTCACTGTTGAATAAAAGACATGAAAACATTTTGAGATTTTTAAGTATCCTAATAAAAAAAAAATCCCAGCATAATCCTTATAAAAGGCTAAAATTTATTATATTATAAACAAAGATCCAATCTAAGTGAAAAACTCAAAATAAGACCCGAGAAATTATGGCGCAGCCCTTTCAAACATAGCTGGATTTCCTATATGTATCCCTAATTCATGAAATTATCAGGAGTTCATGGAATAGACAAGATAGATCCACAAAAATCAAATTATTTTTATATTGTTTTTCTTAATTATAATTTTTCATGCTTCTACTCACATAATATTAATGAAACCGTGATAACTTGACTCTTTTTTTCTTTTCTTTTTGTATTTTATCATGCAGGGATTGAATCTATTGACATCCCTCGAATTTTGTCTCAGCAGGGTGGAGAAGCTGTTTATCCTTTACCACGGATTAAAACTTTAGAAGTTCACCCGAAATTGAATTTAGCAGCTCTACTGTTTGCAGTTAAGAGCAACCTATTTTTTTTCAATTGTTCAAAGCTGAAATTTTAGCTTGTATAAAAAATAATAAAGCGGTTTTTTCTTTATTATCATGACAGAATATGACAGGTGGTGACAATTTGAAAAATAGGGCTGCATACACAAGGGAAGGAAGGAAACAACTGTTTGCAGTTCTGCAAAGTGCAAGGGGATCTTCAGGTGAACAATTATTTAAACCGCGATGTGTCTCTTTACATTTTGTCTTATTGTTTCTCTAATAAGTTCTGTCAATTTATGCGGGCCTGATTTCTCATCACATTGGAGATAATTGTCACCTGATGTTGCCAATATCTTGGACACATTTTTCATTCTTAATAATCCAGTTTGTAATTTACTACATCATATCAATGGTGTTACTCAGTGCCTTATGGCTTTACTACACATGAAAATAGACACAAACACACTTACATCTTTATATACACACACACACACACACACACACACGCTGCATGCTAATGGTAGATGTGATTTTCAGCATCTATTTTGAAGGAAAAGCTCGCATCCCTGGGCTCATCTGGAATTTTGGCTGACCATCAACTTCAAGCACAACTACAACAGCATCATTTAAAGGGGTGAGTTTTGAATAATTGCTTGCAGATTTACTGGTTTTGATGTCAATGAATGCTTGGAGATTGCACCGTTTTCTTGTTTTGGGGTTGGAGAGGTGGAGGGAATTTTTTTTTTTTGTTTCGTCATAAGAAGAGGTGGTGGGACTTCCCATGCATTAGCATAGTCATGCATTAGATGGTGAGATTTGAGACCAGGATTTATTAAAAGATTGTCCAGTCTGGAACCACCGATTGCATGGATTTTGGCCCTGCTGATATTGGATTGGCCAAAATGGGGCTGTGACTTTGAATTCACAAGCACTCTGGCAGTATTGTTGATTTTGAAAGTGATACATTATTTGAAGGTTGGAATTTTAATGGTTTGTTTGGAGCTAGCAAATTTTTATGGCCTTTGATGTCATTGCTTTTTTTTTCTTACATTGTTAAATTTGGTGAATATCTCAATCTTGATTTTTTCCTCTTGTGCATTATTAATGAAATTTTATGTACTTTCAGTGGCCAAAGTCAGCTTACAATTTCAGACATAGCAAGGAAGGCCTTCCTTTACAGTGTATGTTGCTTTTATATTAAACTGACTTTTTTACTTGTAAGGATTTCTTCAAAAGGTTACCCTGTTGACTTGGAACACTAAAAATATCTCTATCAGTTAGATTAGGGGTAATGTATTTCAGTTAAACAATCAACCATTCCTTTATGCAGTTGAATTAGAATATATCTGCTAATTGCAATTGTTTAGTTCAGGCCATTCATCCATTATGTTGCATTTGCTTGACCAATATGCAGTTCTTGTAATGGTTTTGGTTAAACTTCTGCATATATTTTTCCAACTGATATATTGTGAAATTTTTATAATTTTATAGCATTTTATGGAAGGCCATGCCAAAAGCGCTCCAATTTCTCGTTTACCTCTAATCACTATTTCAGATACCAGGCATCACCTGAAGGACATTCCTGCTTGCCTGGTAATCAAACGAACTGTGCATATTGATCTTCATTTTGCCTTTTCCTTATTTTTCATCTGAGGTTGTTGTTTTCATTGGCAGCCCTTACATCTGGAGCTAAATTTCTTTAATAAAGAGAACCGAATACTTCATTATCCTGTTAGGGCTTTCTATGTTGATGGAGTGAACCTCATGGGATATAATCTCTGCTCTGGAGCGGATAACATTTACAAGAAACTTTATACATCGGTAAAAATAAGAATGTTGGATATATTTTGTTTTTAATAATGTGAAGCAATGCATTTCACAATGAATTTTAAGGAGAATTTCAAGGGATATTCTTTTGTCTATAGCTCGGCCATTTCCATGTTTGATATGATGAAGTTTGAGTCTTTCTTTCAGATTCCTGGAACTGTGGAATTCCATCCGAAGCACATTGTTTACAGTAAAAAGCAGCATTTATTTCTTGTCATTTATGAATTCAGTGGTTCATCAAATGAGGTCGTCCTTTATTGGGAAAATACTGATTCTCAGCCAGCCAACATTAAGGGAAACACAGTTAAAGGTTGGTTTGCATGTTAAATATTTTTATAGTCATATATACCCACAGATAGGTTCTTTCAAGGGATGAGTCCTCACGATCACTTATTTAATTTTCCATTAACTTTTCCAGGTCGAGATGCAGCATTTATTGGCCCTGGTGAAAATCAGTTTGCAATTCTTGATGAAGACAAGACTGGGCTCGCTCTTTATGTACTGCCTGGAGGAGCTTCAAAAGAAGCTGGTGAAAAAAATTTATTAGTTGAAGAAAATCAGTCAGCAGAAACAAATACCAGCTCTCTTCGGGGTCCAATACAGTTTATGTTTGAAAGTGAAGTTGATTGCATCTTCTCCACTCCATTAGGTGCTTCATGAAAAAAGAATTTTCATCTTCAATATTTCATCTATTAATTGTATTTCCTACTGATTGGAGATTTCATGTGGTTGCAGAGTCAACTTTATTGTTCACTATTAATGGGAGCCAGATTGGTTTTGCAAAGTTGGTTCAGGGTTATCGCCTCTCAACTTCAGATGGTCATTATATACCAACAAAATTTGAAGGGAAAAAGACAATCAAGTTAAAAATGAATGAGATTGTACTACAGGTAATTAACGTTACATGCAAAGTATAAGAAATTGTTAAAAGAATTTAAGAAAAATAAGAAGAGTTGTATTGTTTGCTTTCTTGTGAGTCCTGAACTTTCAGTCTAAACAGGTCCTACCTGATGGAAAATCCCAAATTATAGTTTTGGATTTGTTAAAAGACCCTGATTGTCTATTTATGGAGTAAATCATCTATAGTCATTTTGTCCCTAGCATATGATATCAGGTTAAGTAGTGCTGGATCTTAATGTTCTGAACAATGAATATTATGACAAATTTTATATTGACTATCCATTGGATCTTGTCTATGTCAAATTCAATCTTATGTGTCCATGTGAATTTTCAGATGTTTTCAATCCATTAGTTGAAGACCTTGGTTTTTCCAAATTTCTGTAGGTGCACTGGCAAGAAACTCTTCGGGGCTATGTTGCCGGAGTATTAACGACTCAAAGGGTGCTTATGGTTTCAGCAGATCTTGATATACTGGCAAGCAGTTCCACAAAATTCGATAAAGGGCTTCCTTCAATATCCTGATTAAATTTTTTGGCTTGTATATTATTTCTGATATTAATATTTTTCAGATGACATGATAAAATTTTATGCATGTGTAAGCACTTAACTTTTGTGCACTTTAGATCTCTTTTATGGGTTGGGCCTGCGCTTC
This sequence comes from Omphalea diandra, assembly GCA_949677035.1. NCBI lineage: Eukaryota > Viridiplantae > Streptophyta > Magnoliopsida > Malpighiales > Euphorbiaceae > Omphalea > Omphalea diandra. The sequence continues at coordinate 325 of CATIWR010682428.1, read as the reverse complement.
TTTTTTCGACTGCCACTGCAGTCAGTATACTTGGCTGGGATGGAATAGTGAGGACTATCCTTTCTATTAGCTTGCCCTATGCAGGTATATAGTTTATCCTTTTGTGATTATGTAGTCTCTTAAGTGTCATACTCAGGTATTTTGGCAGTTTTGTGATTCAATTGCCATTGTGTGATTGCAACAATGGCTGTAATTTTATGAGATTATCTGTTTCTGTGCAGTTTTAGTTGGTGCTTTGAATGATCGATTGCTGCTTGCTAACCCAACTGAGATAAACCCGAGACAAAAGAAGGGGGTGGAGATTAGGAGCTGTCTTGTGGGACTC
>CATIWR010682392.1:0-29319 GCA_949677035.1 Omphalea diandra | reverse complement strand
CACAAACCAAACAATATATAGTTTTTATATATATTTTTTTGTTTTTGTTTCAAAAATAAATATATATATATATATATATATATATATATATATATATATATATATATATATATATATATATATATATATATAATGTAATTGTAAATATGTTAAAATTTTTTAAATCTAACCATAATCCCTTTTCTCACTCTTTTCTCTTTCTTGCATCGTCCTCACTCCTCACCTATACTGTTCAGTACAATAGCAGCAAATCCCTTCATGAATTCTCAAATCTTTCTAGAATTTCTAAATTATTTTGAAAAATCTAATTGTTAAATTTTCTAATTTTACTCTTATAATAATGCAGTCATTTTAATAAGCGCAGCCACAAGCATGAGTAGGAAGCAGGTCTATGGAGAGGGATGGTTGGACCAAGAATACAAATTGTGATTAATTAGAGACTTAGAACGAAAGGAATGACAAGGCTCTTGTGAGAGAAAAGGTTGGAATTTCAAACAGTGACAACATTTCTTCATCATCTTCCCATAAAAATAAGGATGAAGAATCAATCAAACAATTACAAATTCAAATTTAACTATTTCACTAATCAATAATTTGCACTTTACGCTATTATAATTTAATATATTACTTAAAATATATTAAAAATATTAATAAAATAAAATATTCATATTATATATATATATATATATATATATATATATATATATATATATAATTTTAATGATTTTTATTTATTTTTAATTAAAAAATTTATATCAAAATTTTAATAGTTTGTGTGTCCATCTCTTAGTTTGATGAATATCAAATTTTTATGTCAGATAAATAATTAATCGATAAATGACAATCACTATTTAAAATTAAAGCTGAGACCTTAATTAATTAATTAATTCTGCATAATGTAATTTGAGTACTTCAAGAATTCTATTACATTGCTATTCTAGTCTTGTACTAAGTTATTTAGGGAAGAATAACAATACTTTCTCTATTTCATAATAATAGATATTTTAGAAAAAGAATTTTATTTTACATTATCTATCGTTTTATGATTTCTATGCATCATTTATTATTTTTTTAAAATTTTACCCTCTTAACTAAAACTATTTAAAGCTACTTAATAGTTTTTTTAATATGTAAAGGGTATATTTGTCCATCTAAATTAATATTAAGGCTATTTAAGAGTTTCCTTAATATGGGCACATTCGTTTAAAATGTCTATTATTATGAAACTAAGGGAGTAATAGTAAAGTGTAAAGTTTAATGCTTAATTAACTCATCATTTTATTATGTACTTCCTCTGTTCCAAATTAGATGTCGTTTTAGAGAGAAATATTTGTTCTATAGTGTTTGACGTTTTACAATTTTTTATAAACATTAATTAATTTTTTCCTAATTCCACCATTTCTTTTTTCCATAATAATTGATTATTTGTAAAGTGCACAATAATTTATAAAAATAATTAATTATGGGTAATACAATCTTTTATTTATGTAATAACACTTATTAAATACAATCTTTAATATATGTGCAAAAATCTTAAACAACATTTATTAAGGAATAGAAGGAGCATTAGATTCAATTCTAGTCATTTGTGTATGTATTACTACCTTTATTCTTTAATATATGTCATTTAAGATTTTTACACATAAATTAAGGATAACGTGTTCTTTTATTTATGTAATAAAGTATACTTATTACATAAATAAAAGAACATGCTATCCTTAATTAATTATCTTCACAAGTTATTATGCACCTCTAAAAATAAATAATTATTATATGAAAAAAAAGGTAGAGTTAGAAAAAATTAATTAATATTTATGGATAATTGTAAATGTCATATATAAGGAACAAAGACTTTTGTTTTAAATGACATATATTAAAGAACAAATGGAGTATAAAATTGTGATTCTGTCGATTGCAATTGTTAGTAAAAAACATGCACGTGTTTCAAAAGTTGGATTAGATGATTTGATCGAATTGATTGAATTAAAAATTGAATCAGTAATTGATTTGATTAGTTTTGAATCAATTATTAATATTATTTTTAATTTTTAATTATTACAAATATATTTCTATATTTTTAATTTTTTCTGATTTTTAAAGTTATTTTAGTGATATTTTTTTGAATTTAACTTATTATTAAACAAATTAAATTGAACCTATTAGATCGATTCTAACTGAGCAAATTAAAAAACATTTAATTGATTGATTGATTGAATGGTCCTATTTTAAAAATATTGATATGCACAACTGTGATTGATTATTGGATTGTATTTGTGAGTGAAGGACATCTTTTATATTCATGTGATTTGATAATTATCATTGTTCTTTAATTGTTCATTCATTATTATTTATTATCTATATGGCATATTGCAGAAATTCAAAAATTCTATATAATACTTAGATAATAAATCGCAGAAAACTAAAAATTCTTTTTTTAATTAAAGTTTTAATTTTCAAATACCTAAATCTTCAATTTGACTTGAACTAATCTATCAACCACGAAGCATCGAATTGAATTGAGATTTTAGTTTCATCAAGTCAGTATGAGAGTTTATTAATTTTGAGACAGTTTTGATTTTTCATATTTTAAAATTTTTGAATTTTGATTTAAGATGAATTTTATAATCTCCAAATCAAACTTATTCATGCTCATCCTTGTGAACAAGGGTAATATATTTAGAGGTAATAATTTTTTATTCAATTTGAGCTGCTTGAAAAAGGTGACTTGAACTCATATAAATTTAAATCATATCATATTGAATCTAGGTTAATTCAATGGATCGAGTCAAAATTGATGTGAAAAAATTAACTTGTGACTTGACTCAATTGACCTGATGACAACATTAAAAAAATTAGTAAAATAATCAAAAGTAAAAAAGGAAATTTATTTTTAAAAATAATTAGATTATTTAATTAAAATCAATTTCAACTTTAATTTTAATTTTATTTAAAATATAGTGATATTTTTATATTTTAATAAATTTATTTTAATTTTACTTTGCCTTTTATGTGCCTAAATTATGATTTCTTATTTATTGTGATAAGTTATTTAATAAAAATAAAAGTTATTTATTATGATAAAATTATTTTATCATAATTTTTAAATAATTAATATAATGATAAAAATATTATTGTGTCTTATATGTAATTTGGTGCCAAAAAAGTTGGTGGGCACAAGAAAGTTGGTGCCAAAATATATTGTAACAAAAAGAGTTTATATTATAATTTATTTTTAAATTTTAGTAACAAATTTTTACTATAATTTCTTAAATAATTTAAGACATAAAAGAAATTTATTATAAATTTATTTATTTTTTAATAATTATAATAAATTTGATTTTGATCATGATAAACTCATATACAAGACAAAATTAATTTTATCATAACAAAAAATTTATTGTAATGAGTAGTTTGCTATTATTGAACATTGTATATTTTTTATAAATTAATTTAAATTATTGTTAATTATGTACCTTAGGCTAATTCTTGTAATGAATATTTTCTCAATAATGTTATGGTTGCAATTTTATTAAATATATTCTTTTATATTTTGTTTATGGTTAAATAATAAGTTTCATAAATAATTAATTTTACTTAATATCATCAAGTATGTGACTTGATAGTAAAACTTTTAGGTGTAAAGAATTCGATTATAAATTCTCTCTCCAGTCAGTCATTATTGTTGGAAAGACTAGTATGTATTTAATTAATGACTATCTTTTACTAGTCATGGGTATTTAATATTAAGTCAAATACATAAATACATGTTTAAGAAACATTGTATTGAACCGACCCACTATGAGGATATTACATGGATCAATAGTCATAATTTATTATCATGTAATAATATTAATTTAATTTTCTGACCTGAAAATCACCATAGATTATAATATGATGAATTTCATATTTTCATATAGTCAAATATTATCTTTAATAAGATAAGACAAAAAGTTAATCATATAGAGGAAAATAAACGATTGAAAATGAATTGGTCCCTCATATAGAGGAAAATGAGTGATTGAAAAGAAATTTGTCCCTTATATATTTATGAAAATTATATCTCTGAGTCCCTCAATAAGTTAGATTGAAAATATTGCATGACCTTGTGAAAATGAATTCATAAAAGGGTTATTAATGACATTTTACATCAATCTACTTGGAAATCGAAAAAAAATTGAACTGTGTGAGAATGACTTGATTTATGTTTTATGTTCAATTAAAATATAATGTGACAAAAGGATTCTAATACTATTAGTAAAATAGGTTAGGTTGGATCATTGACATTCTCATAATTTGGATAGTTATAATATCTTAGTAGAGACCACTCATGACTTGTGAGCCAAAATAGGTTTTTAAATTATTGCCAACATTATGTGAACTTATAGGGTCACACATAAAATAGACCCAAAGTGAAATTGAATTTTACTATTCTTTATTTGTAATTAAGATCATTATAGATATTATGTAAATTATTTAGATATCTATTGCATTTTAAAGATTAAAAATGAAATATAATATCTATAGAGTTGACATAAATATCTTAACAGTTAAGATATATATGCAAATTTTAGGGTTCTAAAAACATACAAAATATTCACGTTTTTTAGAAAACATTTTACACTACAAGAAAAATCAAATTTAGCTACTACAAAAACTAGTACTTAAGCTCTATTTTTTATAGTAGTTAAGCCCTTAGTGGCTAATACTATGCAGTCACTATTTTTCTAGTAGTTAAGATTAATTTAGCGACTAAGTAGTAACTATTTGGCGACTACAAAAATGTAGTTGCTAATTAACATTTATTTAGCGACTATGTAATGTAGTAGTTAAGAGATTAAAATATAGTAGCTAATTAATAGTGGTACGCAACTATGAGACTAAAATAGTGATCGTTTATCTACTAACTTATGTAGTAGTTAAGGTGTAATTTTAGTGATTACTTTCTTGTTGTTGCTATTTAGAGACTAATTAGCGACTACTTTTTTGTAATCGCTAAGTTCAAAAACTTAGTTACTAAAGGTGTGTTAGCAGCTAAATAGACTACTTAGCTACTACTCTTTGTAGTCGTTAAGGTCTCTTTTTTAGCTATTACCATGTATGTAGTAGCTAAATTGAGACTATTTAGCTATTATCTTTTGTAGTCAAATATTATTTAAAAATATTAAATTAAATTACATTTTATTTATTTATTTATTTATATTTTTTATAATTAATATTATTTATTTTTTTGTCAATAATATTATTTATTAATTTTATTTGTTATTAATATTATTTATTGTTTCTCAATATTATTTAATTAAAATTTAAAATTATTTATTAATATTAATATTGAAAAAATTAAAATGAAATGAAATTATAATATCCTATAATTATAACAAAGACAAAGTATGTTCAATTCCATTTGTAAAACTAAAAAGTATATTCAATCTCATGTTTAAACATGAAAAATATAATTAAAGTTGTCATCCCATGTTTTATAATTAAAAAGTATCGTAAAATAATACATTATAGGTCATATTCAAGCAGGTCGTTTGAAGGCAGGTCGTCTGCGAGTGGATCAACTATGGGGGATCATCTAAAGTCAAAATAGGAGCACCCAAATTTGTATCTAATGAGGGCACCCGTGATGATCTAGCTAAGATTGCAACTAAACTGCTCATCTCATCGAGCTATTGTTGTAGTATTATAAATAAAATAAATATTAAATTAAAATTGAATAAAAAATTATATCGATATATATTAGGTATCAATTAGATCCCATAACTGTTATTAATTATCAGTTCATGAATTCACTTGGTTCTATATGTGGCATAAGGGCTCCTACTAGTCATTAAACAATTATTATTAGAAAGGGGAAGGAATTCTAAATTAAAAATGAAGGTCACATGTCCTTTTATATATATATATATATATAGACACACACATACATATACATCATTTCTATTAATTATCTATACAAATCCAAAATATTTATCTATATCTTGTGAAACTAAACACATTCAGTTTTTTTAACACATCAATTTTCAAATTTTTTTGAATGAATATGATTGAAAGAAAAGTAATAACAATCTAGCAATTCACAGCCTTCTAGAAGCAAAAAAATCAAATGATCCCATAAAAAAAAAATATACCCACACTCATTTATAGAAGAATAAAATTTTGATAAAGAGAGACTCATATGACCCAATAAATCGAAAAATATAAGAATAAACTAAAATAAATTTATAGATATGAAATTTATTAAGATAAAAATAAAAGGCAAACTCACATAATAAAATAGAAAAATAGAATAAATTTCAAGTGATCTAAGCCACACATATAACAAGAGATTAAAACATCGCTTATTTTCTTCTATTAATACTGAAATTTAAAAAAAAAAGGGTAAAAACTGAAAGAAAAAAGAAATTAGTAAATTTAGTGGCATAGGGCCGACCAAACAATTTCGAGAGCCATAAAATATCTACACAAACAAATAATTTCAAGCGAAAATGTGGGAGGAAAATACCTTTGTGCCTACTGATTTGGTCTGTTGGAACTGATTCAGCAGTAGTTGCTTGAAGATGATTTTGATAATTTGTTGTTTAATAATCCTTGCAACAGTTTCGATAATCAAAAGAAAGCTGCATATGTCGGGGAGTTAAAATAATAAAACCTGACCTATCAACAAATAGATGGAATATAGGAAAATAATATCATCAAATCAATAAATAAATCATGCAAACATATAGTACAAAATTATAAGTTACAGACTGACTATAATGCCCAAAACTAAATAAAAAATTAGATACAGGATGCAGAACTTACATTGACAGCCGAAGCGAAGATGGTGAACACTGTTGGCAATTCTATTTCCAATAAAATAATAATTAGTAAAACAAATAGGAACAAATAATAACTAAACATTAATACTATTTTAAATGACGTAGCAGTTAGCATCAAAGAATTAAATAAAGCAACACCAATCCAAAGACTATGCAACATAACTTAGTATGGAACAACAAAAGTAAATAAGAAAAACATTTTTTTAGAATGTCTGGCTGACAAAAATTATTTATTTACTTCGAGCAGTTGCTGTGGGTTCCTATATAAAAAAATTCAGAATATTATGCTTGAGAAAAAGAGATAATTAAGCAATAGAAAACAACAAAAGAAAGAAGCAGAACTGGTAAAGCTGGTTATAGAAGGAAAAAAAAAATAGAGAGAGAGATCATCTATCTTTAAAACTAAAAACATATAACAATACAAAGATAAACATAAACCAAAGAAATAGATTCAAAGCTGTAAAAGGCTTCGATAACATGCAATGTATACTGAAAGTATTCAACCTAAGCCATGCAACCCAGACCCAACCTTTTTAAAAGAAGTAGACACCCAAAAAACAAATTATAGTCAAAACAGTATAATATATGAAATAGTAAAAGCCATAAAATATCCACACAAACAAACGATTTCGAGAGAAAATGTGGGAGGGAAATACCTTTGTGCCCAGGCTCTGTTGGAGTCAATCCAGCGGTAGCTGCTTGAAGATGATTTCGATAATCTATTGTTTAAGAATCCCTGCTACAGTTTTAATTTTTTATGTTAGTGATTTTGATAATCTGCTGTTATATTTTTCTTGTTTTAGATAAGGAATTGGTATTGACAAACGTTAACATGACGTCGTAACTTTTAACTAAAGATTGATGCAATCATTTTTGGTGTTTTATGTAGTTACGAAAATTAATGAAATAAATATAGAAAGTAAATTTTTTTAAGAAAAACGTGAATAGATATTTGTAAAATCGATATTAAGATTCAACCATGCTTTTAATTTCAAGTTATTCATGCTTTAGAAATTAGGTAAATATTCACAATATAACAGTTGAAAGAAATCCATAATAATTCAAAGCTCAATAAGCTCCCTGAATCAAGTTTAAACATTGGGTTTGAGGTGAAATATAGTTTTATATATGGGATTTTCATAAGAAGTTTTTTTCTTGTTTCTTTTAAGAAATTTCAAGGACTTATTCATTATCTAAAAGAAGAAAAACATTTTACTAATTTCAAGTTCAATCATGATTTTAAAAGACTAATTCATTTACATTTTATTGATTTGTGAAACTATAAAAAACAATCTCTAGTTAAAGTTATGAAGACATGTTAAGGTTTATGAATATGAATTCATTATCTAAAAGAAGAAAAACATAGCATACCTATCTACAATCAGAGAAGCATTAGTATATCAGTAGGCCTGTTGTTGTACAGAAAGAAAACCTAATAATCTCTCATAACTTATCAAAAACCCCTCCAAAAATCTGAAAAAGCAACAAAACATGCCAAACTAACCCTGTCCAATTCTTCAAAATGCAACTCTTTCAAGAGATACGGATATAAGCTTCATAAAATCCTACAATCCCTCATATCAAATTGTAGTAAATGATCAAAGGATAAGCAAGGTCGATAATTCAACAGATGATGCAAACCCAAAACTAACAAAATCTTCAAAAAGATAACAATGTAGCTCCAATTAAGGAAACAGAACTCAAACCTTGATGGGTTCGAACAGAGCAACCAATATAACAAATTGAACAACAGAATGTGCAAAAACCCATCAAAATTTGGGACCCAAAAATCCCAAATTTGTCAATACTTCACCAGCATTCTTCGAATGATGAACATAATAGGTAATTCAAATCAGTGCTAATTCAATTTGCCAACCTAACTCTCATTCCCCCTTAACTATAAGACCTAAAATTCATCAATTGAATCAACAACAAATCAAGAATTTGAGCAAAACACAGGATAACCCACAAATTTCACCAAAAAAAAAAATTCTATCACAAACAAGCAATCACCCATCGGAGCAGTCATAGAACAAACAATCACCCATAAGTTTCCCAAATGTACCTGAGCAATATCGTCAGACTCTCGAAGAATGACACTGACGAAGATGGTGATGGCAGCATAATGAACGGAGTTTGTTAGGATTTGCAAAATCTGGAAGAATCTTTTAAGCTGCTTCACTCCTATGATAAGAGTTCGATCTGCTTTGCTTCTCTCCAAACAGTCGAGATCTTCAAACTTCGCGCCACCAAGCTGCATTTTTTAACTAAACAAATAGGAGAGCTAGAAGGGCTTGGCTTGGCTGATGGAATCAAATCAAAGACGTGCTGCCTAAGAGTTTCAAGCTTAGTAAAGAAAAAGGAGCAGTGAAGGAGACTTGGCTAATAGTTACGGAAGAGTTAGGGGAGTAGTGAAGAAGAGATATCAGCTGTGAAAGGATCTGTAACACGAACCAGTTTAGTTTATTTTTTTAAGACCCTTGGCGACTCCTTGGCTATTGCAAGAGTGGGAGCTACCGTTAGCGACTAGCTCCCTGCTCTATATATTTAGCGACTACAACAATATGCGGTCGCTAAATATCACCATTATACTATTTAGAATGTTATATATACTATTTAGAATTCAATATATTATATAGCATAATAATATATAATATTATTAAAAAATAAATATTATAACTATATGATATTAATATTATATATAATATAATATATATTATAAAATATTATAATAAATTATATATAATTATATATAATATATAAATATATAAATTGCATAGATATTAAAAATAAATAAATAATACATAAAAATAATTATATTATATTATTCTATTTTATATCAAATTATACTATATTATACAATAATATTATATAATATTATTATATTATATATTAATATAATATAATTATATATAATATATTAAAATTATATATTATATATAATATATTAATAATAATTGTATATAATAATTTATTACATAATATTATAGTTTTTATATTTAGTAACAACTTAGTTACTACAACATGCAGTAGCTAAACTTAGCAACTAACAATGTTAGTAGCTAAGTTACACAAAATTTGTTTACACTTAGCTACTACCAAACTTAGTCACTATTTAGTGACTACATAGTTGTAGTTGCTAATTAGTGAATATTTAGCTATTAAATTTGTCAGTAGCTAAGCTTAGCAACTATCAAAATATTTGTCATTATGTCTTAAGGTGGGAAAAATTTATTTCATGATGCTTTTCAGTCTCATTTTAGCTATTACTTTTAATATAATCACTAAATAGAGAGTAAATAACTATTACAAGTTAGTAGCTAAGAGTTTGCACCATATATCTTACGACTATATAGTTGTTAAATTGTAGGCAGTTGCTAAATAGCTACTAACAATTTTAGTAGCTTGTTATTTCTGTAGTTTCTTATAGTGTTAGAGAGAGAAAAAACCCTAATACTAGCACACTTCTAATTTGGAGAGAGTCTATTCGTATGGATATTTGCAGAGGATGTTCATTAATTTGGTAGCATATAAATCCAATGATCTACACTCCAAACTTGAGATTGGATATTACCGGTGTAAACCTTATCTGTACCTTTCATAAATCTCATCTCTCTTGTTCGAATTGGTAATGTTTTCTCATCTCTCTTTTCAATTTTATTGAATTGCACAGATCCTTAGGTGAGATTTATGTGCATGGATCCTTAGTGGGATTCAATGTAGAAAAATTTTTGTTTTTCTGTTGTTCTTATTCTACAAATCCCAACAATTATGATATATGATTTTAATGTAATTTTATATGAACTTAGTTCTATTACTTGTTTTTATTAGATTTACTTATTTTCTTAAAAAATAAATTATATTTAATTTATTAAAATATTTAAATAAAAATAAAAAAATTTAATTAAGTCTTGTTTATGTAAAATCTATCTGACTAAAAATAATTTTAAAAGAAAACTATTATTTTTCTCTCGATAAATTATGATAAAATATTATATAAATAATAAAAAATTTAAATAGATATTTAAAAAATTAAATAACAATTGTCAAATATGATCTGGAATATCATTTTTAAGAGTAAATTTGAAATTTGATTTGAAAATTTTTCTATATGCGAATTTGATGGGTAACCCAAATCTATCCAAAATCTGAATGATCCAAAAATACACTGACCTGAAATAATTCAATATGACTAATTTGTCACCTCTACAAACTAATCCTTTAAATCGATCCAAACCCACTCAAACGATCCAAACATATTTTGACCTAAAATAACCTAATCTGACTCATTTGCCTCCTCCACAAATTGATGTTAAAATTGGCTATTGATGAGCGGGGCAGTAGAAATTTTGCAAGGAAGCCTCAAGTCCTTGCTAATCCCACCAAAACCGTACTTGTCATACCCCATAAGGTCTCCTCCAAGATCAGAACCAAGTTTCTCAACCATAGATGTAACAACATTGTGATTCTTGTGATCCTTTTTCCTTGCATTAGGAATTTTGAGCTTCATAATTATCTACATAAACCATTGAAATTAGAAAAAGCAATGATATTTTTAATTATAGATTATGTGTTTTCCTTTGTGGATCTCTATCTTAATGTTGCTTATAACTCTTGTTTGATGCTTTTGCCAATTCTTTATTTACTACCATTAGTTTTGTACTTCATGATTAGCTAGCACTCATCTATTGATCTTTGCATGAAACTACTCACTATATTTTTAGCTTCTATATTTTGTCTTTAAACTGAAATTATATTCTTCAACAATCAAAGACATGATATGAAAGGATTGAAGATTCTGAAGTGAAGGGCTAAACAGGATGATTTCAAATTATAGTTCTATCAATCCTGCATTGTCAAGATCCAAATCAAAATTAGTTGTGGTACTTTGTATCTTCACCGATGAAGATACTACAACAATAAACTTATCATTCCAGGTTGGATTCTAATTCCCAGTTGTACCAAATCCTAATAAGGTTAAAAGAGAGGAGACTTATTTGTTCAACGAAGAGGAGAAGAAAGATAAAGACAAGTTTACAATGTTATCTTTAATGGTGGAAAATTACGATTGATTGAGTGAGAAGATAGATTTGTAGACAATGCTAAAATTTGATACTTATGGACAATGTTTTCAAAATTATGATTGATTGAATTAGTGTAATTCAATAAGATATTATTTTTAACAAATAAAGAAAAATATACAAAAATATGTTAAAAATAAAACATAGTATAATATGATAAGATTATGAAAAAATATTTTTAACAAATAAAATTTGAATAAAAAGTGTCATTTTAGAAAATTTTAAATTTTTTCACAAAATAATATAATTTTAGATTTGAACTAATTTAGTTCAACTCACAGGTTTTGACCAATTTTTCAATTGATTGATTTTTATTGTCTAACCAAACTAAATTTTCAATTAATTCTTAATTTTACCAGTTTGATTAGCTGATATGATCTAATTCTTAAAATATTGCTTATGGATAAATGTGGACTAATATGAAGAAATAAGCCCCTCACGATATACAATTGGATATTGGCAATAGCCTTTTGTCTTTGTAAATTCCCATAAATATTGGTTTGATAAACCATTGGCTTCAAATTCATATCATTTAAATTCCCTTTTGCATTCATTCGCAAAGCAACAAAGAATTTGAAATTTAACTGCCATGAAAGGAGAGTTAAGTCTAGTAAAAGATTCAACAATCTCGAATGAAGAATAATATGTGGAATAAGGTTCTCTCTCTAGAGAGTCATCGTTCCCATCATGGCTGCATCACCCCTTTAAGGATTTGAGTCCGAGCGTTTTCGCTTGTTTTCTTTCGCTTTGATTGCTTTCTAATCATCCTTTTGTTGCTTTCAACAATTGTTGTCTTTTTTTCTTCCTTTTTTGTTGGATTTGGCCTGTAATTTTTCACCATCCTTTCTTTATATTTTTTCATAATTTCTTTTTTGGTTTCAAGTCTTAAAGGTAGTTATTGTGGAGTACTCTCTTTGGCTTTATATGTTTGTATTGCCCTATTGGTTGTTTATTTTGTAATTGGAAGATTAGGCTCCTAGTGAAAAACTCTGACATATAAAGAATCAGAGATTGTGGATATTGATATTCATCAAAAGGATTTTTCAAGCGAAACCAATATTGTGTCTACTTGCATATTTGGTCGTCTTATGATAGAAAGATAGTATAACATTTTTGTTATGCTTGACACAATGAAAAAGTCATGGAGAACTAAATCTGGTTTAATGGCTAGAGAGTGGTGAAAAAAATTTTCATATTTAAATTCAAGGAGAGATTTGGGATGGAGTGGGTTTTGAAAAATCAATCATGGCACTTTGAGAATCATCTCTTTGCTATAAGAAGGATTGGAGGTGAAGAACAACCCTTAACAGTATATATCAACTTTGTTTCTATGTGGGTCAGGGCTTATGACTTACTTGTGAATTGCGTGAGTCCCCCAAATATCCAATTACTGGCTAAGTAGATTGGGCATGTGGAATCTATTGATAATTCGGATGAGGGAGTGGATTGATTTGCACGATTTAAGGTTATTTATGATGTTTCAAAACCTCTTATTTATGGTATTACTGAGAATATGAACATCAACAAATGTGGATACCTATCAAATATGAATCTGTTCCTCTATTTTGTTTCTGTTATGGTATGGTAGGACATTCCTTGAAATTATGTCTTAGATTTGATGAGGCTAAAGATTTTAATCAAGTAAAGCTTCTTTACTAACCTTGGCTCAAGGCATCTCCCATGATACGTGCTAGAAATTATACTGACCACCCTATTCAAGTTAAACCTTATACCATTGCTAGAAAATTTTTCTCAACACCTAAACACCCACATCACAACACAAACATGCCTACACCAATAATAAACAAACCAAATGACCCCACCTCTGACTGAAGCACTAGCCCCATCAATGAAACCTATCGAAATATTTTTACACCTCAGTTAAAAGCCCCTTGCCTATCCATAAACCCATCCCTACAAAACCCATATGATAACAATGTTTAAAAAGCAATTTCCCATACCATCACTCCCTTACTAGCCCTAACCTTGCAACCTAGTAACACTGAACCAAATGCATACCTACGATCCCCATCATCACAATATCACCTTGATGAGGCTATACAGGATCATCCCTTATTAGTAAACTAAACTTCTTGTGACCCATCCTTTCCTTTTCATTTTTTTCCAAAATCCCATCACTCTCCATTACCAAAACCAAATCAGGAGCCAAGGCTCAAAAAAGAAAGAGCAAAATGCCCTAAAAACCTCATAGCCAATAGATACTAAGTTGAATGGAGATTCTAATGCTAAGACGAAGTCTATTATTTTCATTGATAATGAGGTCATCCCTCAGAAATCCAAGAAGTTTAAGGGGTTAGTATTGGTGGATGTTTAATGTCACTTTATGTCAACGACGGAGGCTACTGAAATGCAGCCCCGCTGGCCCCAATGAGTCGCCTCAATTGGAACTATTGTGTGCTTGGGAACCTACACACAGTTTATGTGCTTAAAGGTCTGATTAAATCCAAAGTTCCCACACTTGTTTTCTTAATGGAAACAAGAAAGCTTACTTTTGAAATGGTAAACCTCCATAATAGGTTAGGATTTAAAGAGTCAATTGTAGTGCATTATTTTACAGGTAATGAATGGTAGTCGTGGAAGGGGTTCGGTTTGTTCTGGAATGAATCACTATCATTAAAGTTTTGCCTTCATACTCAAATCATAGTGATATGCTAATTCATGATCATAAATTACAAGCTGATTAGAGGTTGACTTGTGTTTATGGATGGCCTGAGGAGAGTAATAAGCAAAAATGTGGCAACTCAACTCGCTGAAAACAAAAAATACTCATATGCCTTGGTTGTGCTTAGGAGATTTTAATGAGATTCTTTATGCTCAAGATAAGCTTGGAGGTGCCACAATAGATAGTAACAAATTACCTGGTTTTCGTGAAGCTCTCAGAGATTGCCAACCTGAAGATCTAGGATTTAAGGGTTATAACTTTACCTAATCGAATTGCTAATTTGGAGGAAAAAAAATATTCAGGAAAGACTTTATCATTATGTGGGTAACCTAAATTGGATTTTCAATTTTCCAAACTATATTGTTGAACACCTAGTTCAACAATCATTAAATCATTGCCCTATTTCATTTCATGGTCTTACTTAGTAAACCAAAGAAAAAGAAGGATGAAGGTATTCAAATTTGAGAACGTATGGTTACAAAATGAAGGTTGTAAAGAGCTTGTGGAGGATTTATGGGCTAAAGATTTGATTGGGAGTGATGTTGATGGTTTTATGGGCAAATTGGCAAGATATGGGTAGTTATTGAAGCAATGGGAATAACCTCATTTTGGTTGTATTACCAGGGATATTAGTGCTCTTAAACAACACCTTTGTGATCTTCAGGCTTTTCCTCTATTTGAACAGATCCTTACTAAGATTAAAAAAAATGGAAGTAAAAATTGATCATTTAGCTAAAAGGGAAGAAACTATGTAGCATTAAAGAGCTCGGACTAACTAACTGAAGGATGGAGACAAAAAAAAACTCTTAATTCCATAAAAGTGCTGATAATAAGATGAAAAGAAACAAGGTAAGCAAAATTCAAGATGAAAGTGGTAGATGTGTTGAGGACGAATGAAAGATTGCTAAGGTTTTCTAGATTTTTTTCAAAAGCTTTTCTCTTACAATTCTAAGATTAACATGGATAAGGCATTAGAAGCAGTTAAACCTAAGGTGACTAGCTCTATGAATGATCATCTCTTGAGATCGTTTTCCAAAAAGGAAATTGTGGCAGCCTTGTCTTAAATGCACCCCTTATAATCTTCAGGGCTAAATGGTATACCTGCACTCTTTTTCCAAAAATTCTAGCATGTTATCCTTAATGATGTATGTCCTATAATTCTCGACATTCTTAATAATAGAGTTAATCCTGCACCTTTTAATCATATGTTTATAGCTCTTATTCCTAAAATTAAAATGCTTATTTCCTTAAAATATTTTCAACGTATCATTCTTTACAATGTTGTTTTTAAAATCATCACTAAAGTAATAACTAATAGGTTGAAGTCTGTTCTCCCATCGATTATATCTCAACTCGAATTTGCTTTTGTCCCGAGTCATCTAATTACAAACAATGCATTATTAGCTTTTGAAATCTTTTCATACCATGAAGAATAAGATAAATGGTGGGAAAAGTGTCTTTGCTCTTAAACTAGATATGAGTAAAGCAGATGATAGAGTTGAATGGTTCTTCTTAGAAAATGTCTTGCTTAAATTAAGATTCTCATAAGATTAGGTGACCCTAATTATGAGATGTGTATCCTCTGTTTTTTACTCTATCTTATTGAATGGTCAGCCTTGGCATGTGTTTTACCCCTCTAGAGGCTTACGCCAAGGAGGCCTCGTCTCCCTTTACCTTTTCCTTTTTTGTGTTGAGGCTTTTTCTGCTCTTATTAGTAAGGCTAAGCAAATTGGTGACTTACGTGGCTTTAAAGTGTATAGAAATGCTCCCTCAATCTCACATATTTTTTACAGACAATAGTATCATTTTTAAGTGAGCAAACATGAAGGAAATCCTTAAAGTGAAACAAATTCTGCATCATTATGGCTTGGCTTCGGGACAACAAATAAACCTTGACAAATCAGAGATCTCTTTTACCCCCAAATATCTCGAAGGATGGTGTAACTTCTCTTACCACTTTCCTTGGAGTCCAAAGAGTTAGAAAATACTAAATAGCTTGGTCTCCTAATTGTTATTAGGTGGTCAAAAAAGGATAAATGTAATCTCATTGAAGACCGGATCGCAAAGAAGTTGAATAACTAAAAATTGAAGCTCCTTTTATCCTTTGGAAAACTCATCTTAACTAAATCAATTATGCAGGCCATTTTAGCTAATATGATGAGTTGTTTTCTTCTTCCTCAAGACCTTTACAAGCAGCTCAATTCAACAGTTGTTAATTTTTGGTAGGGTCAAAGAAACTTTGAGAGGAGAATTCATTAGTGTTCTTGGGAGTTACTCTATAAACCTAAACAAATGGTGGTTTGGGTCTCAGGGATATTTCATGTTTCAATAAAGCTATGCTTGCAAAGTAGGGTTGAAGGCTCATTAAGGATGAATCAACTCTTATAAGCCAAGTAATTAAAGCTTGGTACTGCCCAAGAAAGTCTTTCCATCAAGTCTCCATTAGATATAATCCCAACTATATGTGGAAAGGTATAATTGAGGCTAAGGAAATTCTATTGCAAGGTGTATTTTGGCATATTGGAAATGAAATAAGGATTAATATATGGACAAATAAATGGCTTCCTTATCAACCTATTTTTCATAACCAATTTGTCCCTAGTCCTAACCCAGATCTGAAAGAGGATCATCAGCTTATTAGGGAGGTTGAAAGATGTTGGGGTGTTGAAGTAGTTTGTAAGAACCTCCCATCTCATATTATAGATTAAATTCTAGCAATTCCATTAACTGCCTCTCACCCAGCTGATTGCCTCATTTAGAGTCAGATAAAAGATGGTCGATATTCAGTCAAGAGGTTACCAGATTGCTAAATCAAACCAACAGAATTCATCATCACCAGGCAGCTCTTCTTCTCCGTCTCATTGGAATTGGATTTGGAAGCTAGCGATCTCATCTAGAATCCATATTTTCCTATGGAAACTCTATCATAATATTCTTCCCACTGATCTAGCTCTAAATCTAAGAAGAGCAGTTGTTGATCCAATATATACTAGATGTGGATATGGTATGGAATCCCTTAACCATATTTTTTGTGATCATGAGTGGAGTAAGCTTTTTTGGCACTTGAGCCTTTTTAGATTTCAAGCAAATCAATTCAGCCTTGGATCTATTTATGATTGGATTGACTTTGTTTGTCAAAATCATGATGACAATTTCTTTCTATTGTTCATCATGCATTTGTGGGCAATTTGGTTTGCCAGAAACATGCTTCTATTTCAGAAAAAGACCATGGACTTCTAGGCTTGTTTTGTTATTGTGCATTCCTATTTGCTTGATTATGATGCAACTCAACAAAGAGTTAAGTTTCCAAGACCAATTAATAGGAACATGCCATGGCAACCTCCTCCCTCCTCTATATTTAAACTGAACATTGATGCCTCTATTCTTGATTCTTTAGGGTTAGGAGTTGGTGTTGTTATCAGAGATTCATATGGGAAAGTTATAATTTCTCTATCCAAGAAATTGGTTGTTATGTTGTCCATAGAAGTGGTTGAATGTTTAGACTATAAAGAAGGCCTCAACCCTGTGGCTAAGTATGGATGTACAAATCTGATTGTGAAAACCGATTGCTACAATCTCTTTATGGGACTTCAATAAAACTGAGATGACTTATCTTATGTTGGTTCCTTTGTAGCAGACATCAAGGCTCAGTGTACTGCTCTTAACTCAATAGTTTTTTCTAATATTTTTAGAGAGGCTAACAAACTTGCTCATAGTTTAGCCCAATTTGCTTTCTCTATTAGGTTTGGTGAGATTGAACTTATGGGAAGGGTTTCAGAAACTTTGAGTTCTGCTCCTTCTAGTTCTTATAATTCTATCTCCTTCTTATACATATATATATATATATATATATATATATATATATATATATATATGTGTGTGTGTGTGTGTGTGTGTGTGTGTGTGTGTGTGTGTGTGTGTGTGTGGGGAATGTAGTCATTGAACTAACCATGCCTTCGGACCTTGGAAGGTCCATTATGTTTAATTCTAATGAATATGTCACACTTTTCTATAGATGTCCCATTTCTCAGAAAAATTGAAAGGTCTTTCAAACCTTTCTTCCAGTCTTACTTTTTATTTTTTGTCAACTAAAGAAGTTGAAGATTCAGAGCAAAAGAGATGACATTATTTCTGCATTCCGTTGGATACGTGTTATAGTCTACGTGGTCGGTTTGAATTAGCACATGTTTTCTTTGTTTAAATCATTTTCTTTGACATTCCCTTAATTCAGTCCTGTTTTAAGAAAGTGACCATCTATTTTGGGCTTACTTAGTATTATGCTCGCAGCCCAGGTTTTTTTTTTTAATCAGAAATAATAATAATAATAATAGAAACAACTTGAATCATTGGCTATCATCTTGACTCTGTTACGAAAACTTAAATTTTGAAAAAATTTAACAAAAAATTTTATTTTAATGATTTTCTCACTTAAAAAGTTTATATTTAAAAGAATTTAATTTTTTTATTTTAAAAAATAATTTGATGAGAAAGTGAAATTGAGTTAAAAGTCATAAGATTTTCAGGGAATTCATTTCAATTAAAAAAATTTAAATAAAATTACTCTATTAACTCTATAACTTAAATTAATATGTTGTTTATTTTCAATAAATAATATTATTTAAAGAAATAAATTGATTTTAATTTATTATAAATATATATTAAATAATAAAATTTAACTGAATTTTATTAATTTAAAATTTATTCTAAACAATAGAATTCTATCACTAAATTAAATAAACTATCTAAAATGAAAAAAAAAAAAATCAATGTCTTAAATTAAATAAACTATCTAAAATGCCCTAATTTCCCTTTTCATGCCCCACTATCCCATCTCTATTTGTCTCTATTATTAGGAATGGTCCAATTTGATTTGAGTAGCCACCTAATCACCCATTCCAATGGCCTCAATCGTGACTGCATTAGGTGATGTTTCTTTTTATCAGTGCAAATCGATAATAAATGGATTAAAGCTGAACACTTATCTTTTTAAAGACCAAGGCGAATGATGGTGGACGTAAAAGTAGAAGCTTAAGCTATCAATCTTGAAATTAGAAAAGACGAGAAGTTGATTGATTGTGCATAATGCGTGGTAAAGATGTCCAGTGAATAAGGAATCGTGTTTCTTATTCTTGTTTTTCTTCTTGTGTTTTTAGAATCTTAATTTTTTTTTTTTTCATCTTTTATGTGGTGGATTATGGATTGCTATTTCTTCATTATAAAATTTTCCCAGGAAATTTAAGGTGGGATATATATAAAAGAGGAAAATGAAGTATTTCGGTTCCTAAATTGTTTTTAATTTTTGATTTTGGCTAATAATGGTATCTGTAAATGACTCATGAAATCTTTCATGAACTCAATTCAAGCAGTGAAAGATGCATTTTCACCTCTTAAACTTGATATCAGAAAAGCTAAGAACATGAGAACTATTGGGGAGTTTCAGAAACAAAAAAAATTATATTCTTGAATTAAATTTTATTGATAATAGGAACAATAATGCTAAAATTCAGATATATGCTGTGAAAAGAGGAGTGTTAGTAGTAATAGAAATAGCAATAATAGGAACTGTAACTCTGGCGTGGGTGAAGAAAGAGAAAATTTGTCATTTTAAAGTTCTTATTAGAGTTTTGTTGGGCATGTGTCACCAAATCTGAAAATGGATCCTGCATGAATTAATTAGTAGTTTTGTTTAGACACTTTTTAGTCCTTTCAAAACAGTGTTGGAGGAGATGAAGCTGAGGGTTGGGTAACTGCTAATGATTTTATTTGTATCGAGATGGAGGATGGTGGTAAAAAAAAGGACTTTGAAATCAAGGTAAAAATAATATTTTTATTATCATCTGATGAAAAATTTAATGAAAGAACAATTTATTTAGAACAAATACATATTGAGGAGATTTTAATTATTTTCCTAAAATATAGAGATGAACTACTAAATTATATAGTTAAGAGACAAAATATTAATCTTTCTTTTAAAAATTTAACAATCACTCAACCATATTGAGCTAGTGTATGAATTTGAAATTTTTATTGTTTTATACTCTAAAATGAAAATTCTGAACTCCTTTTCAAAGAAAAAAAGATATTAATAATTTCATCTATTCCAAATTTTGAATGAATTTTCCATTGTAATCTCATATTCTGAACAAAGTTGTTCATCTTTGCATGATTGCTTAGGTTAAATAGTTTTTTTTTTTAAAAAAAAAATTCTTCTTATTCTTCGATTGTTAAGCTAGTTACCTTTTAAAGAATAAGAAGAAATAAAGTAATCATGCAAAGATGAATAACTTTGTTTAGAAGATGAAATAGTTCGAAATTTTTTTGTTTAGAAGATGAAATTTTGTTTAGTTCGAAATAGTTCGAAATAACTTTGTTTAGAAGATGAAATTTACTTGACTCATAAATTAATTTTATTTGATTTAATTGATAGTTTTTCTTTTCTCCTTCCAACAACCTTGAAAATTGAGCTGTTAAATATTTTTGAGAACGACATGATTGTGGTTTGTTTTTTTTTTTTGAAATTATAGTTTGCTTATTTTAAAGTTAGGAAGAATTAATATAGGATAAAATAATACATAAAAGTATCCTACTTATTTTTGTAATTTTGTAGTTAAAAATATAGTTGTGTTATCTTTTCATCAAGAATAATATGAAAACTTTGATTTTTAAAATTGGTATCCCAAAATCTTTATGCTTTCACTTTAATTATTCAGTCATCCTTATTTGAATTTTTAAATTTTTGATTAAAGATTATTGTTGACCTTTTTTGTCAAATCATCTCTTATTAAGAATAAAAATAAATAATTAAAATAAGTAATTAATTTTAGTTCATTACAAATATAGAAGCCAAAAAAGAGAGTCGATAAAATCTTATGATATTTGACGTAAGACATTTGGTAAAAATATAGAATCAATGCACAAATTGTAAAGTAGAAAGTGTGAAATAAAAAGGGAAAATGACTATAGTTTCCTTCATAAAGTTTGTACTTTATATATGTATTCATAAATATGTTATAAATATCATTAATTTTTAAATAGACTATAGAATCAATATTTTTCATTTTCATATTGAACATTAAAGTGTAGAAAATAAAATAATTTATGATATAATTGCTAAATAAATGTATTTAGAATCAATATGATATTATAAATATTGTAACCGATAATTAAGTTTTAAATAGGGATCATTAGTTATATTTTGGAGGTTTAAAAAATTTATGACATAATTTACAGATGAATGTATTATGGTTACATTTTTAGAGAATAAAACAATATATTATATAATTTACAACATAATTTATGAATGAATTTAATTATCATTTATGAATAATATTTTTATTTTAAAATATTATAACTGACAATTATTAAAATATTGTAACTCGTAATTAAATTTGAAGCTTAATTCAATGTGTTAAAATAATTTATTAAGAATTATTTTAAAAATTTAATATTAAGTGAAGTTGAAAAATCATATTGAATTTAGCAAAACTTTAAATTTTGGAGCTCAACAACTAATTTTTCAATCTGATTAGCATCAAACGTCTTTTAAACTTTAGTTTCTCCAATTATAAATTCAATAATTCTATAATATATATATAATTTATTCAATTATGTGACAAATTATGTATCTTTAAAATTATGCGTTAAAATTTTAAATTTATATTACCTATGAGACATAATTTTTACGATACTATTAATTCAGATTTTCAAAATTCAAGAGATCAAATATGTGTTTTGAAGGTGAAATATCACTATCACTTACTTTTTCAACAATTGTTTTTTCCTAAAAAACTAATTATATATTTATTGTCCCTAATAACTTGATAATATTCCTTATTGAGAATGACATTGAAATATTTGATCAAATATATTTTGTCTTCTTTCAACAATTTTGAAATTTAGCTACTACATTCTTCTTCAATAAGGCATGGATATAATTTGCCTATATTGAAGTTAGGAAGAAAATTAATAAATGATAAAATAATAAATAAAAATGTTCTACTTATTTTTCTACTTCTTTGTTAGAAATGCAGTTGTATTACCTTCTCATTAAGAAAAACTATCTCAATATTGTTCAAACTTCAATTTTTGAAATCCTACAATCTCGAAGTCATCCTTCTATGAATTTAAATTATCGATTAAGGAGTATTATTGACCTTTTTTAGCAAGTCATCTCCTATTAAAAATTAAAACAAATACTTAAAATAAGTAACTAATTTTGATTCATCATGAATATAGAAACCATGGAAAAGGAGTAGACAAAACCTTATTATGTTGGACATAAGGTATTTGGTGAAAATAGAGAACAAAGTACAAATTGCAATATAGAAATGGTAAAGTAGAGATGATAAATTACTATAATTTGTTTAATAAAATTTGTACTATATATGGAGTTTGTGTTCATAAATATGGTATGAATGTCATTTAATTTTATAATTGACTAAAAATTCAATATTTTTCATATTCGCATTGAGTATTAAAATGTAGAAAATAAAATAATTTGTTGCATTATTTGTAAATAAATATATTTGGCATAAATGTGGTATTTAAATATTGTTATTGTTAATAAGTTTTAAAGAGTGATGTTTAATTATATTTTTGGAGGTTTAAATAATTTATGGCACAATTTTGTGAATGAATATATTGTAGTTATAGTTTTAGGCAATAAAATTATTTATGATTGTGAATAATTATATTTGATATTAATATGAAATTTTAAATGTTGTAACTATCAATAAGTTTTAAATAGTTATCATTAATTATATTTATGATATAATTTATGGTATAATTTATTAATTAACTTAATTATATAATTTATGGTATAATTTTTTAATGATAAAATTTATTTTTTATTTAGATGGGTTTATCAATTTTCAAAAAATGAATTAGTTTTTCTTTTGACTAAAAAAATATTTTTCATTGATCAAATTTTCTAAATGTATCAAATAAAGAAAATATAAAAATTGTTTTTAAAAAATATTTTTCATGAAATATGAAGCCTAAATCTATACATTAAAAGGTTTTTTAGAAAGTTATTGCATAAACCTAAGACACTTAAAAAAAAAGGGTATTTTACACTTGTATACTCATAATATTTGTTTTAGAAAATACAACATAAATTTTATATTTTAATCAAAGAAAATATACTATTTATATATACTCCAAATTCAAAGCGTACACACACTTTTGTATGTTTAACATTAGTCTATACATCTTTAATGTATTATCTAAAATGGTGAAAAAGGGTCTTCAATGCAATGCTCAATAGTTGATTTTTAATATTTTTCTAATAAAATTTTATATTAAATTTGATTACATATCCTTTATTTTTTTATATTTTGATCATATTAATTTTATATACATGCCATTTATTTTTTGTAATCGTACTATAAATAAAAAATAATATAAGCTTTATTATATATTATTAAAATTGCAAAAATATATAATAAATAATAAAATTTAATATAAAATTTATATTACAACATATTCAAATATAATTTTAAGCGCAAGGTATATGGCGTCATAGTTTTTCATAGTTTAGTGGTCAACATGCACACAACCCTTCTTTAAGCAATTGCTTGCTCCATTTGGGTCATCGCCTCTAGATTCAACAGTCTAAGATTTAAGGCGGACAACACCTTTTATTTATTATTCTTTCTTTTTTTTTTTAAGGGATAAAGGCGGAGGATACCATTGGTACAACTTATCAGGGCTAATAAAAGTCTCCAATAATATCAAGTCAAACCCATCTTCTTAACTCTCCCCGCCTTCTTTTATGATGAATTTTCTCCTCTTCGTTCCCCTCACCTTCTAACGTGTAAAATTATCCTCCTCTCTTTTTCCATATCTCTCCCTCTCTTTCAGATCTCCAAATGAACCAAAATTTTTTACGAACACCCTTTTCTCCATTGATAAATCTTTTTGTAGTCACTTCCTTTCTGCTCTTGAGAAAGGCCTTATGCATAGATCATCACTACTTAGCTTGCAACCCCATGACCTGTGGCGATGTTCAAAACATAACCTTTCCATTCTATATCCAAGACCAACAAGAATCCTTTTGTGGCTATCCGGGATTCAATCTCTCTTGCCGTGACAACCGTCCTATTATCAGACTATATGACCAATTCTATACCATCCACGAAATCGACTACACCAACCAGTCTATTCGTGTCTCGAACTCAGTTTCGTTCAATACAAGCAACACTTGCGTTCCTCAGTTCATGAACACAACACTACCGGATGACCGTTTCCAGTTATCTCCAAACCAAACTGAGCTATTCTTGCTCTACCAATGCAACTCAACACTGCTAGCTGATGGTTATAATAGGGAACTTATGAAATACAAAGTTGATTGTTTTGAGGAAGAAACTGGTCCAGCTCTATCCATATTTGAGGGTGATCCTCTACTGGGTAATGCATCGAAGGTGTGTGAAATCGTTATAGTGGTGCCAGTGGATGTGCAGAGAGGAGATAGTGATGGAATTGAAAGGATGTTGGAAAGAGGGTTTGTTCTGAACTGGAAAGCAAGCGTTTGCAGTATATGTCAAAACAGTGGAGGCAAATGTGGGTTTGACAATAACACTATCCATTTTAAGTGTTTTTGCCCGGACAGGCCTCATGCTCGGGTTTGTCATCCTGGTCAGTTTTCTTTACTTCTCTTTTTTTATTCACATATATGATTTAGTGTTTTTTTTCAGTTACAACTATTTTTTATATATCTCGAAAATATTTAAAGATAATAAATTAATAAGGTTTAGACGTCATGCATTATGAGTTAAACGCCCAATTATTAAATTATTGCCGTACTGATATTCTTCGACACACCATAATTTAAAACTGGTTCTAATATTAAAAATCATAAAATATTTTATATATATATCACTGAACCTTTGGTGGCTGAGTTTAGATATGGCCGCTGTCTTTTTCTGATGCCATGACGGGGCTCACTTGTGCACTATTGAAAATTTTCTGGGTGATTTCGGTTGGTGAAATTATAAATCTTTTGATATATATTTAATATATAATATATATAATAAAAGATTCTTAATAGTAATTTAAAAATTTCTTATATTATTATTGGGTTTCTTGGATAGTGATGGCCACTTCTGTATTAAAGGCCTGTGTCTTCTGCTGGCAGCTGGCCAGGCTCTGTCGAGCCATAGTGGTAAACGATCAATCCTGTCTGTCTAGGTGACGTATCGTCTTGGTAGGATCGTATAGCCTTTTGTGGACACGGGTCATACTAGGAACCGACATGAAATTCCAGTTAGCGAACTCTTTGGATCATAGATTCAGGGCTGGTGGGAAAAAGATTATGAATAATATACTTTTTTTAGGAAAATAAGAAGTTTTATTTATAAATTCAATAAATTTAATAATTTAATTGATAAATATAATGATAATAATAATATATTAAAAAATAAAAATGTTACATAATAAGTTAATTTACATTAATTTTTTATAATTTTTAAATGAGTTCAATAATTTAAATATTATTAATAAATTGAAAACTAATATCAAAAGAACTAAATACAGAGTCGTCCAACGTAAAATTAAATTAGATTCAAGTGAGTGAATTTGCTCCCATCCTACTCTTATTTGCAAAATTTTCATATGACACTTTTTTTTTAAAACTTTCTTCTTTATTTTTCATAAATTTTTGAGTTTTTTTATCGCTTTATAATATTTAAATTATTTTATATCTATTAATTAATCACTTTTTAATTAAGCATTCATTTTTATTGATATTAATTACTTCTAGTAATTATTTTTAGTTATATCTTTTAGATTTTTATCTGAAAAATTAGTTATTTATCTATTTAACTTCTGAAAAAGAATTTTTAATATGTTAAAGTTTAATTATTTAAATAATTAATAATTTATGCTTTTCTTACATAAATATATTGAATGTAGATAATAAATTTTTGAATTTTTGTGTCACTTTATAATATTTAATTAATTTATATCTATTAGTTAATTACTTTTTAATTAAGTATTCATATTTATTGATGTCAATTACTTCTAATAATTATTTTATTTATATCTTTTAGATTTTTTAGGAAAATTCAATTAATTATCTATTTAACTTCTTAAAAAGAATTCTTAATATATTTAATAATTTGTACCTTTTTTTACATAAATATATTGGATGTAGATATTATTTTTACATAAAAAATACACAATAAATTTATTATAATTGTTCATCACTTATAATTTTTTACTGAAATAATTTATCACTTATCATTCATTTAAAATAATAATTTCATTTATGAAATTAAATTTAAAAAAATACTGAAATTACATAATTAAATTTGAATCATCATGATCAATTAATAAAATGATCAATTAATTTATATTTTAAAATTAATAATGAGATAACAAATAATGAAATACATTTAAAATTTTTAAATAAGATCCGTTCATTGCGTGGGTTGCTTATTTTATGGCTTAAGAATAGAAGTCAAAATATAAATTTCATCTCACAAATTTTCAATTTCCAATCATTTCAAACTTGTTAGAGGATCTACACAAAAATTTTCTTGTGATGCTCTTAGAAAACTGATTATTGCCTGAGGCCAAATTAAGTGGCTTAATTGTGATCATTTGTGGCTGGCCGGCCTTTCGCCGTGGCCTAAGTGTGTCGGCAGGCAAATACATGTCGAAAACAATTCAAGATAAATAGCTGGACCAATTATACCAATAAAAGTAATTAAAGAAAAAAAAAAGGTCTAGGAGGCCATACCATAGGAGATTACTAATTTGTCACAAGAGTGTTGACTGGGCTCTGAATCTTCTGTAATTATTTAATCCTGGTAATTTTTAATACGTTTTCATAATAGTAGTAATAGTCCCATGATGTTTCTTCTTGGATCTGTTGGTTTTATACCTAAGGACAAGATATAATCATCCGAATTCTGAATTTTATAAATTTGGGTTATGAAGAAGATTCTGTGATGCCTCCCCATTTGATACCCATTTGTACCTAGGCCTATTGACAACAAAAGGCAAAAAGGATGATTGGAATTGATTAATGTTTTTAGAACAGGATCAATTGGTTTCGATTTAGTTATTGGTTCGATTTTATTGTTAAAAATTGATTAAAACCGATGAAAATCTAAAAAATCGTCCCAAACTGAAAATCGAAGCAAATGTTGAATCTAAAACTATGTTATTTTATAAAATGGTTAAAAAAAATTACAATATTTTACTGAAAATTTAAATTCTAAAAACATTTTTTATTTTATCATATTTTTTATTTTTTATTTTGTAAATATTTTAAGTATTATTTATATATTTTTTTTCAAAAAAATAAAAAAAAAATATATATTAAATCAGATTGATTAAATCAAGAATTGACCAACTGACTGATTTGATCTCTGTTCAAACGTTAAGAACATTGAAAATTATGTTCAATGTTTGCTTAAAGTCTACGAAAATCACAAAGAATCACTATTAGTCTAGTCAAACTTCATCAGTAACATGGTTTGAAATACCCTGAAATTTAATTACATATATACTTTAAAAGTCTTATGTTGGTAATGTGCAATTGAAGGGCGATTTTGTAGTGAATAACATATATTGAATTGACTCAGGAAACTATTAAATGTCAATTCCAAACTAGTTCTGATCAACCGAATCAGTCAAATCATTTTTAGTCAATTTACTTTCTTTTAGCCACAATTTCCATTATTTACTGTAATTTTAGAGCTTTTGTACCGCGTAGCCCTACATTAAATTCCATAATTGATTTTGTGATTGATGCACATGCAATTTCCAGTAAAAGGTTTTAGACCTTGGGCGGAAGTTGCTTGCTACAATGATTTAGAAGTAATATGAGACTTGAGAGTAAGATAGCGATATGTAAACGTGTATAAATTAATATTAAGAAAAGAAGAGAAAGTGAAATTGAAAACTTATATGAAAAAATAAGAAAAGTGATATATTTTGTAATAAAGAAAATATGTATAGTACTATATAAAATTATAAAATATTTAAAGTTATTATACCTTTTATGTAATTCTATGTATTATTTTATAAAAAGGATATAAATATGATAATATTACATAAAAATCGTATATTGGCAACTATTTTGTAATATTTGGATATATTTTGTAATATCATTATATATTTTGTAAAAAAATAGAAATATGATCACATTACATAAAAATCGTGTCTTGACAACTATTTTGTAATACTAGGATTTATTTTGTAATATCATGATATATTTTGTAAAAATATAGAAATTAACCATATTACATAAAAGTTGTGCATTGACAATTATTTTGTAATACTAGAATATATTTTGTAATATCATTATATATTTTATAAAAAGATAACCATATTACATAAAAATTGTGTCTTAACAAATATTTTGTAATAGTAGGATATATTTTGTAATATCATGATATATTTTGTATAAAAGATAGAAATATGACCCTATTACATAAAAATCGTGTCTTGACAACTATTTTATAATATAAGGATATATGTTGTAATATCATGATATATTTTGTAATAGAAAACATATACATAATACTATATGAAATTATAAAATATTTAGAGTTATCGTACTTTTTTATGTAATTTCATGGATTATTTTATAAAAGATAGAAATATGATAATATTACATAAAAATAGTAACTTGACAACTATTTTGTAATAGTAGAATATATTTTGTAATATCATGATATAATTTATAATAGAGAAAATATGAATAGTACTATATGAAATTATAAAA
>CATIWR010682388.1:0-19911 GCA_949677035.1 Omphalea diandra | reverse complement strand
AGTCCAATTACAATAATATTCTACCATAAGTTACAAAACATATAAATGAACATTTTTCATGTTTTACTCATTATCCATTTCAGTCTATAAGGTCACCAAAACAAAGGACCAATCTTGGGACAAGTAGGTTCATAACATGTTGACAACCAGTCATGATAAAGGGACAATATCTCAGCAACCATGTTGGATTTGGCAACAATATTTCACAGGTATGTATATCAGACATAAATATACAACTTTCAAGTTTGGACCATCATCAAATTCTGAGTCTATGGTAATCAAATTCTTAGAAAATCGAAGGTGGTGTATCATTTAGGTACAGAGTCAGTCCCAATCAATGAGCCATATCTCTTTCCACACAACAATTTAATCAAAAATGCTTAACAGGTGTTTAGAGGGAATATAAACCTACAAGTTTCATGTTTTGTATGCAGTCAAAATCAAAATATAAAGTCATCAAAATATAACAAAACAGAAGACTCAGATCATCTCAGTTTATTTTTAAACCAGTCCTGATGAAGGGGTCATATCTCTTCACACACATAGAATCAAGTAAAAATATTTCATATGCATTTATATGAGACATAAAGATACAACTTTCATGTTTTATACTTTCCCCAATTCCTCTTCTAGTGTTATAAAATCATGGGTGAAAAATTCTGCTCTAACAGCAAAATCAACAGAATAAGCTCTTATTCTCTTGGATTACAACTTCCATCCAAGAGCTCTGCCACAATTACTGCATAATTCTCACTAACCATGCATGATTAACATGTGATGAGAGATTAATTTCAGTTGAGAAGAACATAAATTACTTACCTACTGTCCCAGAATTGGAAAACCTTAGGCAGCCCACACTTCTTCCTCTCCTTCTTCTTCTTCTTCTTCTTTTTCTTCCTTTATTTCTTCTTCTCTCTCTTTGTTTCTGGTATAACCCATGGTTTACCACTCAATTCTGACCTAATTAGCATATATACTTATTATAATAATATAAAATCATGGTGTTTCATTTCCATTGGTTAGAAGGTCACTTTTCCTCTTTTAGTCCCTCTTCTTCACTCCTTAAGCACTTCCATCCATCTCCTAATTCCTAGATGCTCCTTATACTTTTAATTAAGCTCTAAAACACCATTATTTATGATACTGTAACATGCACACAACATGAAATAATTTGTTAAATAACTATGCAAACACTGCATATATGTTCAAGTATCCCAAATGTAATGGTGCAATTGTCATTGTCGTGTTTTTACAATTCACATGTCTAAATGATTATTTATCCTGTGCCTATGTTCATGTGAGATTTCATATCATTTGATACAATGCACATGCTCATATGTGATTTCATATCATTTGTGCAATGAATATATTCATGTGATAATGCCAATGAATAGGGATAAGGATGTTACAAGAAATGAGCTAATCTTTTCGTACCAAGCTCTTGGAGCTTGTTTCAAACCATATAAGGCTCTATCTAACTTATAAACATGATTTAGAAAAATATGAGATTCAAAACTAGGAGGTCGTTCAACATAAACTTCCTCCTCAATGAGTGCATTCAAAAAACCACTTTTAACATCCATTTGAAAAAGTTTAAAGTTCATGTGATATGCATAAGCTAAGAGAATCCTAATGGTCTATAATCTTGCTACGAGAGCATAGGTTTCATTATAATCAATGCCTTCCTCTTAGTTGTACCCCTTAACAACCAATCTGGCCTTGTTTCTGATAATAAAACCTTGTTCGTCTAACTTATTCCTAAACATCCACTAACATCCTACAATAGGGTGTTCCTTAGGCCTAGGAACAAGTTTCCATACTTTGTTTTTCTTAAATTGATTGAGTTCTTCTTACATGGCAATCACCCAACTTTCATCATCAAGAGCTTCATCAATTAATTTCAACTCAAATTAAGAAACAAAAGCAAGATTATTATCTAAAGCATTAAGATGAGATCTAGTACTTACACCTTTGGATGCATCACCAATAATTAGATCCTTTGGGTGATGTTTGGAGAATCTTTAATCCTTAGGAAGATCTTGATCTAAAATTTCTACTTGTTATGGTTGGAATTCATTTTCTTCTTTTAATGACTTGTTTCCATTAAGGTTTTTAATAATGTCTCTTTGAGTTGACTCCAACTCCATTTTCTCAAAGTCACCTGCAATATTATCAACAATAGAACATTTCCTTAGATCAAGTTTATTAGATTCATCAAACACAATGTTCATAGACTCCTCAACAACCATAATACTTTTATTGAATACCATATAGGTTTTACTAGAGGTGGAATATCCTAGAAAAATACCTTCATTTGTCTTAGAATCAAATTTTTCAAGATTATCCTTGGTATTTAAGATGTAGCACTTGTACCCAAAAACTCATAGGTATGACTAGAGGTGGAATATCCTAGAAAAATACTTTCATTTATCTTAGAATCAATTTTTCCAAGATTGTCCTTGTATTTAAGATGTATCACTTGCACCCAAAAAACTCTTAAGTATGACAACTTAGGTTTTCTACCATTCCAAAGCTCATAAGAAGTTTTATTGAGAATAGGTCTTTTGAAAACACTATTAGCAATGTAACATGAAGTATTGATGGCTTCAGCCCAAAAGTAATTAGGCAAGGAATACTCATTTAGCATGGTTCTAGCCATCTCTACTAGTGTTCTATTTTTTCTCTCTACAACACCATTTTATTGTGGTGTTCTAGGAGTTGAAAAGTTATGAGAAATCTCATTCTCTATATGATAAAATTCAAAAGATTTATTTTAAAATTCTTTTCCATGGTCATTCCTTGTAGAAGAAATGAAGTAAAACCCTTTTCATTTTGAACTTTTTTTGCAAAACTTTTAAAAGCATCGAAAGTGTCATGCTTATGAGCTAGAAAGGATACCTAAGTAAAACTAAAATAATCATCAACTAGGACAAATGCATAATATTTTTCACCTAAACTAGCACTCTTAGTAGAGAGGTCTAGATGTACTTACAACATTCTTTGCCTTGAATGAAGATAAATGTTTCTTTCCCATTTGGCATGGTCCACATGTCTTGTTCTTTGAGAATTTTTGCTTTGGAAGATCTTCCACTAGTTTTCCTTTGATAGGCTTTATAGGAGTTTTATGCTAGCATGACCAAGTCTTCTATGCCAAAGCCAAGCTTCATTACTAAGGGACATAAGACACTAAAAAGATTGGTTAGCCAAATTATCTAAGTCAATTAAGTAGGTAACTCGACATTCTTTAAGGTCAAAGGTGACTTTATTATCTTTATCACATTTGACTTTCACTAAGTAAATTATGTTGTAAACAGTCTATAAGAAGAACTTCGTCAATAAGTGAACAACCATTCTTACCAATTGTTCTAATGCCAATTACCTTACCCTTGGCATTATTCCCAAATTGCTACCTTCTTTCTCTTTTATGCCCATGAATAGCTTTTTATTGCTCATCATATGCTTTGAGCATCCACTGTCCATATGCCAATCATTGTCTTCATTGGTGGCTACCATACAATCCTATAAAATATAAACAAATCACTTTTGTTTAGGTACCTAAGCATATTTTGTTTAGGTACCTAGCATACTTGGGTCATTGGGAGTTAGGCCTAGAAGGGTCCTCTAATTTGAGGTGAACCATCCTAATATAACAATAGATATTTATATGAACAAATTTTATGCAATAATGACATTCAAGTTTAGACTTGTGATTCTTCCTCCTATACATAGCTTTGGTATGAGTAGGCGTATTTCTCATACTATGATGATGTGAGTGTGATCATATACATGAATGGTTAGGAGTATATGAGAACTTTTTATGTGTGTCGAGGTGAGCATGTTTCTTAGTGTAAATATATGCATGGTTACCCTTTTTTGGCATAGGCTTTGAGCCTTGATGTGCATTCCCTTTGCCCTTGGGCATTGGTGGCTTAATGCTATGAGCACTCTTCCTCCCAGCTACCTTAATACTAGATGTTTAAGGTGTTAAAGCTCTAATGAAAGTTAATGAGAGAGGGAGTAGATAATGAGGAGGCTCTATTAAAGCCAACACCATGTCTAACTAATAGGGGTCTTTAAAATACAATTAATGTACCTAAAGCTTCCTTCCCCATATGAAATTTAGAGATGAAGTTTCTAAGTTCTGTAACTTCACCGTTTAAAGAATCATTTTCATTTCTCAATGAGTTAAGAGAGGATGAAGACTTAAAAAAACTCTCTAAAGACTTTTTAAGTTCTTCATTAGAACTCCTCAACTTACTTATAAGATCATTTATGGATTTAAATCCATCCTCTAGTTTAGAACACTTTGTCTTATAAGTTTTCATTTGTGATTTATGTTTATCACATCTCAAAGTAAGAGCTTTCAAGAGCTCATCATCTACAACATCTAATGCATCATAGTTTTCACAAGAATAGGATGAACAACTTACCTCATTTAAAGAGTCATCTTATGCCATGAAGCATAGATTTACCACTTCCTCATCTTCATCCTCCTCACTTAAGCTGTCATCCTAAGTATTTTTGAAGCTCTTTTTTCTTTTCTTTGTCCCCTTTCTTTTTCTTCTTCTTCTTCAGCTTAGGGCAATCATACTTGATGTGGCCTTGCTTGCCATACTCATAGCATGTTACCTCACTCATCCTTTCTTTGAGGTTAGGAGATGTCTTCTTGAAGTTCCTTCTATCTTTTCTTCTTCTTATCAGAGTTCTTTTAGAAAGCATAGCTAGCTCCTTCTCTACTTTTTCACTATCATCATAACTTGAGACAACATCTGCTTCTTTGTCTTTAGATGAGAATTTAAGAGCTAAGGTCTTCCTCTTTGTTTTCCCATTCTTGTCCCCTTGCCCTCTCATCTTCTTCATCTCCTCATCCTTTTTCAAGGCTAGCTCATAAGTGAGAAGCTTGCCTATGAGGACATCAGTTTGCACTTTTCCAATTTCTATATTTGACTCTTGTATGCTACAAACCCTAGCACCAAGTTTCTCAAGAGGTAAGGATTTAAGTATTTTTGAGTTTTCCTTATGATTAGTGAGCATCCTTCTGAATTTCTTTATGTTTGTAATAATGGATAGAAGTCTATTGGTCATATCGGTGATGCTTTTATTGTCCTTCACCATGAATAACTCTCATTCGGTCACATACATCTCCAATCTATTAGATTTCACCAATGTTGTGCCTTCATGGTAATTCTCCAAAGCTTTCCAAATTCCATGGGCTATGAGGCAATGTTGAACCCTTCCTATTTCTTCCCTTGATAAGGAACTAAGAGGGATTGTAATTGCCCTTTTATTCCTTCCATTTGATCTTCTATGAGCTTCCACCCATTCTTCCTTTGAGATTAACTTTTCACTTCCATTAACTACCTTAGTAGGAGGCTTCCACTCTTTTACCACCAAAGACCCACCACATTGTTGTCCAAGTATATCTCCATCCTATATTTCTAATGTGTATAGTCAAAGTTATCAAAGTATAGCTTGAGATGGGTATGGATTCCTTCTTGTGCCATGTGTCTTTACTCACTCAATTAAGAGTTTTGAAGAGAACTTGGCTCTGATACCACTTTTTAGCCCTTGAACACCAAGAAAGGGGGTTGAATTGATGAGAATTTAAAAATTTAGAGGGAAGATAAAATGTTTGGGAGATTGAAAGAGAAGAAGAAGGAATCACACTATATGAGAATCATGTCTTCCCTGGCTAGATTGTAGCTGTAATTTGCTTCACGAATTCATCTAGTTTAAGTTCATCCATCCTTGTTACAAGGTCGCGATCGTGATTTTGAGGTTCTTGATTGTAGATTTGTATGTTTTCCATAATGTTTGAGATTTAGACTTTCATCCAACTTTTAATGCAAGCCTGTCTTATAAACTACAAAAACAACACTTAAACAAGATGTTAGAACCTATCATTCTTTATTGTCATGTTCAAAAGAGACCTTGGACTTAGGTTTGACCAACCTAGTCTAATAAAGATGATGACTTTGCAACAGACTCCAAGATGCCTCCATTGGAAGATGCTAGTAATGATGATTTTGGGGATCCCAATGAGGTAACTAATAAGAATATTATTGTGGCTAGGCATTCTTTAAGTGTACAAGTTTAGGATGATCAAATTCAAAAGGAAAATATTTTCCATTCTAGATGTAGGATAAATGGTAATTTATGTCTTCCTATTATTTATGGTGGTAGTTACACTAATGCTACTAGTATTTATGTTGTTAAAAGGCTAAATTTACCAACCATGAAATATCATAAACCTTATAACTAGTAATGGTTAAATGATAGTGGGGAAGTAAAAGTCACTAAGCAAGTTTGCATATCATTTTCTATTAGTATATATAAGGATGAGGTGTTTTGTGATTTTATTCCAATGCAAGCTAGCCATACACTTTTGGGTCAACCGTGGCAATTTGATAGGTGAACTAAACATGATGGGTTCTCTAATACTTATGAGTTTGATTTTGGGGGCAACATATTGTTTTGTATTTTTAACACCTCAATAAATTTTTGAGGACCAAAAAGTATGAGAGAGAAAGCAATTCAACTAAAAAAGAGAAAAGTAACGTGACAAAAAGAAAGTAGTGAGAAAACCAAAGAGGGTCATGAGATTATAATGGAAAAAAAAAAGAGCTAGGAATGGATGCACAAAAAAAAGAGAGGTGCATGCAAAAGAAAATCCAAATGCTAAATGAGAGTAATAAAAGTTATTCTTCCAAAGCCACAACAATGTTTTTGTTTAAAGGGATGTATTATGCAACTAACAAACTTTACAATCTTTGAATAGTGCTTTTATGTCTCTTTTGCAAGGTTATGAAGACTGTTTTTCAATGGAGGAGCCTAGCAAAGATGCTAACTTAACTCTTAATATTGATAATGGTGTTATAATGAAGAGTGAGTTGCAAATTTATGTAAAAGGGAGTTTTTAAATTTGTGTTTAAATGTTTCTTGTTCTTTTTCTTCTTCTAAATGTTTTTGTTCTTATTTTTCTCCTTGTTTTTGTGTTTCTAGCCTATCTTTACTTTCTTCTTTTGCATTTCTTCAAATTGTTTAAATCAATTCAAAAGTGATTCTTCTTCTTTAAAATGTGATTCGAATAAGGATAATTTTTTTATTTCTTATTTAAACACTTTTAGTTACTTGTGTTGTTCTAAACCATTTATTTTTTTTAATTATTATTTTCATGCTTTTGACTGTTCTTTCTGTTCAAAACATTATTTTTCTTTATTAAACCTTTGTGTTTATGTTTCTTTTTCTAGTTTTAAACATTTGCAATGTTTTGATTCTTGGTTTTACATTTCAAACTTTTCCTTTCCAGTAGTAAACATTTGTTTGGTTCTTTCAGAAGTTGTATTTATGTTTCTATGTTTTTTTTTTCACTTTGGACAATTTAAAACATCATTTTGTTTTCATTACAGTATTTGTTATAAGTTTATTATTTATTTTGAAAGTTTAGTTTATAGAAACTATACTTTCATTTTTAATTTTTGTGATTTCAATTTTTTCTAAAGTGTTTGTTTCCTTTAAAATTGGTATTTGTATTCCTTTTTTCAATCTTAAACATAATTTTTCTTCTTTTCATCTTAGTATTAACATTTCTAGGTTTTCACTAAATGAAAAATATTTGTTTTCTTCGTGAGATTCATGCTTTTGCATTTTTAAGGGATTCTTTTTGCTTACAATGTTTATCTTCGTCTTTATGCATTTTTTTTTCTAGTTTTAATTGTTTTCCATGTTTTAATCTAGTTTTTTGTTTTCCTTTTCTTTTAAAATGTGTTTTAACAAAAAAAGTTCTTTAGAATCTAGTTTTTCTGTTTTTAACACTTCTTCCCCTAAATGTTTGTTTTCTTTTGATTCTAGTCTAAATACTTCTAAACATTTGTATTACTTTAATTTTTGCTTTAGGCATTGGTTAGGTAGAAAATTTTATTTTGATCTAAAAAGTTCTTTTGCTTTTTGTGTTGCTAGCTCTTCTTTGAATTAAACCAAGATTTTCTTTATCTAGTGTTTTTATCATAACAAAATTCTTTGCTTTAGTGTTTCCTCATACTAGATGAAAAACGTGTATTAGGGTTTCTTTTAGACATTTGATTTTGATTTAAACTCTTTTTGCTAGATTTTGCATATACTAACCCTATTGTAAGTGATTTCATACGTGTTGTATTTGATTCGGGTGGAAAGACTTACAATTTGTATGGTAAGTTTAATCAAGATTCTTTTTATTAGTTCTTATATTTGGTTTTTTCTTTCTTATAGATCTAAATTCAAGGACGAATCCTTTTGAGGAATGAGGGAATGATGCAAACTCTCAAGGCAAGTTAGCAAAATATGCACTTTAACTTCAAGGTCCAATCATAAAGGGAAGGCTAAAAAGGTTTAAGAAGACAATTGGAGCGTTCATTGAATAAGGAGTTACACTTAGATTAAACCAAGAAGAGCAAAGGATGTGTGAAGCGTAATTAAAAGATAATGGGTTCTTAAACTCTTCAAATGGAGAACATAACTTAATACAATGGAGCCTAACTTTTGGAAAGCTTCAAAACTTAATCAAATTCGGCCAAGAAATGTAAAAAGAAGCCCAAGATGTATAACTTAAGGCCCAAAGTCAAAGATTCTTATAAGATATCCTTAGTTGGTAATGTTTCCTAATACCATTAAGATTTCCTCATTAGGTTGAATCCTTTTCCTTTTTTATTTAGGATTAGTTATTCTTTTATTAGGAAAATATCTTAGACTAATCTTGTTAACCAATCATAATGTTTCTTTAGTTTTCCTATTTATCTTAGGGTTGTCTTTTCCTTTTTAAATTAAGAAAGCATGAATTTTGTTAGGGAATGAAAACAGAATCCTATTAAGTTTTGGATTAAGCATTATAAGGCTATAAATAGCCTCTCATATTCAGCTAAGAAGGCATTCATTCAATAAATATTATTTCTCTTAGTAATTTTTCTTGTGAGATTAAATTAACTTCTGAAGTTCTTGAATGGACTTGGTGAGATTGTTGAGTGAAGACTTAATAATTTCACAAACTTGTTAATTCTAATCTTAAATTAGTTTGGTTGATCTAGGGTTTGAGTTAACACAACTTTGAATTTTTTTATAACTTAGATTGCTAAAAACAAGTTTTCTAAAGGTCTAGTTAGGATTTGAAGATCAAAACCCCAATACTTGGTTTGATAGATATGGGCAAATATTCTTTTGTATACGAGTGAGGATCAATCCAACCTTGTTCGTATCACATACTGAGCATGAGGTTGAAGAGAGTGTCATGTTTCATTGCTTAGATTCTTCTGCTTGGAAACATCTTAATCAAACACATCTAGATTTCTGAAAACTCAAAATGTTCGATTAAGCCACATATGGCTTTCAACCCTTTAGTCAATCGGGATAACAATATTCTTCAGGCCCATAATTGTCACATTGTATAATTTGCTACCATGTTTCTGTATAAAGGGCATTTATATGTTCTTATCAGTGTTAATACCTAGGCTAAGGAATTGTAAGGATAAACTGGATATGTGTTTATAACCACTTATGCAGAACTTAAACAGTTGTGGCACAAGGGTGCGTAGACATATGATATTTTAAAGAAATTAAATTTTTAGATGCAGGCTACTCTTATGTGGACAATAAGTGATTTTCCTACTTATGTGATGTTGTCAGGGTAAAGTACTATTAGAAGGTTAGCTTGTCCATATTGTATGAAGAAATCTGATGTTTTTGCTTTGTCTGAGAGTAGAAAGCAGTAGTGGTTTGACAACCATAGAAATTTTTACCAAAAGATCATCCATATCGAAGGAACAAAATGTCATTTGTTAAGAATAAAATAGTGACTAAAGGTCTAACACTTGTTAGAATTAAAGTTGAGATATTGAACAAGAAAAATTAACAGAGTCTTAAGAAAGTCAATGAACTAAAAGTCGATGAGATAAATGTCCATTATATAGAATTTGTGGATGGAGGAAAAAAAAAACATCTTTTGGGATTTGCCCTATTAGAGTATGAACTTGATTGTGCATAATTTGGATGTAATACACATTAAGAAGAATGTTTTCAATAATATGTTTAATAATATCATGAGTGTGGAAGGAAAGACAAAGGACACAAATAAATCTCAATAGGAGTTTAGTCAATATTGTTGTCGTCTTGAGTTAAAATGGAGTGTAGCAACAAGAAAAATACCTTACAGCTTGTTATACATTAGACAAGCAGATGAAAGAAGTCTTATGTGAATGGGTAAAGAATATTAGATTTGCTTATATGTATGTGTCAAATATGGCTAAATGCATGGACATGAAAAATTAAAGTTGTTCGGGATGAAAAACCATGATTGTCTTATATTCATACAATGATTGATGCCAATTGCATTTCGTGAACTACTATCGGGCAATGTGTGAAAGGCCTTAACAGAATTGAGCCTCTTTTTTAAGGACCTGACTACTACTATCATAAGCATTAAAGACATGCAATGGCTTAAGGAAGAGATACCAATCATTCTTTGTAAGCTAAAGTGTATATTTCCTCCTAGCTTATTTGACCCGACGAAACATCTACTAGCTCACCTGGCTTATGAAGCAAGGATAGCTAATCTAGTGTAATATCGATGGATGCATCTATTTGAGAGGTAATTAGTAGTTAACATGAGTAGATTTCACAATTTTATTTTGATTTATGTACATAGATTTCGCAATTTATTTTGATTTATGTACATATATTGTCTTATATGTATCGATATCATAGGTACCTTCAAAGGCTGAAAAACAATATGAGAAATAAAGCTAGAGTTGAAGATTCAATATGCAATGCATATTTAGGGGAAAAAGTGTCATTGTTTTGTTTGCACTACTTTGAGGATCATATGAGCACAAAGCATCAAAAAGTTCCTTAAAATGATGACCGGTCTCAAGATGCGGTGGAAAAGCATGAAGGAAATCTTTTGATATTTACACATCCCAGTCGCGAATTTGGGAAGGAAAAAATGAGATTCATGATGAATCAAGAATATAGGGTTGCTCAATGCTACATTTTATTGAATTGTGCGGAAGTGGAACCATTCATTAAGCAGTAGCAGAAAAGTTTATCTATTTCCATATATCAGTTTGTTAAGTTCATATGTATTTGTTTTTTCTCTTATAGAATTTATGTTGACAAGTTGACGCAACATCAACCACACATTGCTAATCATGAAGTTGATGTTAAACTTGAAAATGAATTTGCATCTTCGTTTGATAAATATGTAAGCATCAAGATTCCATTATTTATGTTTATATATATGTGTATGTACATTGAAATTAAATTTGTTTGTTACTAAATTAATGGGTATTTATATTAGGCACATGATCCATCTCATAACATCTCGAACAAATTCATAAAGGATCTAGTAAAATGTCTATTGCAAATGGTGACAACTTCTCCAAGGTATTATGTAAATGGATTTAAATTTCACACTAAAAGACATGGTTCTCATACAACTACCATGAATAGTGGTGTTTGTATAAAAGGCACCCATTACAGTGCAGAGGAAAGTGACTATTGTGGTTAGTTAATTGAAGTTATGGAGTTAGAGTATCTAAAATTGTCAATTAAGAAAATTGTCTTATTCAAGTGTGAGTGGTTTGATCTGACACCCAACTTGGGCACTAAAATGCATCCGGAATATAAACTTGTCGAGGTGAATCATAAAAGATGTTTCAATAAGTACGAACTATTTGTTCTGGCAATGCAAGCATGTCAAGATTATTATTACAGTTATCCTAGCTTAAGACGTGATTCTAACGACTGGTTGGTTATATGTAAAATTAAAGCTAGAGGACAAGTCTAAATTCCAAAAATATCTGCAAAAACTTCAAATTCTCATATAGTACTAGCCTTCTAAGAGAAGAATATAGATGCTCTTACAATTATAACTATAGAGGATGAAGAATCTAGATCCTTGAATGATCCAAATGGTGAGTTTATTGAAATTGAAGATGACAATGTTGAATTAGAAGATGAAGCAGAGATAGAGTTGGAATTAGATGATGATGATGTAGAAATTGATTTGTATAATGATATGGATAATGAAACTGATTGGATGTACTTTGTATATATATGATTTTATTTATTTTTATTATTATGTTTATGGTAATTAATTTTTTTTGTTATATGCATGTGTTATTAAAATGATCAATTTCTTATCTATCATTATCTATTTTTATTTAGTTATTATTATATATATACATCATAAAGGGGGAGGGACAATGATACTAGTAGACCCCTGAGGGCAGCAGATCTACTTTAGACACTTCTAGTCAAGGGAGAACAGGCCAAGGTTTATAGCGTTCACCCTCTGTTCCACTTATACGACCATTAACACTTAAGACATTATCACTACCATCCTCATTTCCACTGTTGCATCTTACAACATCATCACTGCCATCCTCACTTCCACCACCATCCTTATCAAGACCACTCACACTATCGGATGTGGATGAGACACTGACTATGCCATCATCAGTGGCATCATGCACGTAGTATAGTATTGGTTGAGTATAGCTCCATCTTGTCGATGGGTGGTATGTAACTAATGTTTTTTTAAATTAATTTTTATTTCCTTTTCAATAATTTTAGATTTCAAAGTCCTTCAAATTACAATCTATGACTTAATATATAATTCGTATAATATATGCTATTTTTTCATATTTTATAGTTATTATCACTTACTAACTTATTCTTTGTTGCATTAATAATAGTTTCATTCTAGGCAATTCTTATTCTGCTTAGATCTCTAAGATTTTTTTACTTCGCTTGAAGCCTTATGGGCATACATGGAAGCATGTTACGCAAATGACACGAGAGTTTTATTATGAGGATTTAAGGTATGAA
Organism: Omphalea diandra; assembly: GCA_949677035.1. NCBI lineage: Eukaryota > Viridiplantae > Streptophyta > Magnoliopsida > Malpighiales > Euphorbiaceae > Omphalea > Omphalea diandra. Next base: position 7,056 of record CATIWR010682388.1, on the reverse strand, counting down.
TAAATAACAATTTTATCTCATTTTAATTAATAATTTTATTTATTTGCTCTAATCAATTTTGTTTATTGCGTTTGTAGAAGTTTTTTACTTAGGATTCGTCACTGGATACCCAGATTAGGGGTAGGTGGAAGCATTAGGTCGTTACACATTACACCGATAATTTGTCTAAATAGAGACTAAGTGGCAGATGACCTATGAGCGTCCTAGAAAATGTATGGGATACCTGGCAAGTAGCATAGTCCATACTAGAGTTCAGGGAGTGTCACGTGTTGGTGTCTCACAACCAACTTATTGAGACATGTGGTCCTAGTTTTAGTTCCTCCCACTATATTGGGGGTTCTATATCCATGGCTGAAGATCGTAGATGTTTGATGAGTATGTTTTACATATTTCTTAATTAATACGCTACTTATGTTTAATATATATTTATAAAATGTATTTTATTTTTAGAGTGAAAAATAGGTTGTGATACTACATGTTTTGAGGTATTTAAGTATACCTATGTTAATAGAAAGAACAAGTAATACATTGATCAGTGGTTTATGGGTGTAGCTGTAAGTTTAACTGAGATGAATCATTTAATATTTCACCTTCATTAATAATTAATTTTATTTATTTAATTATTTCTGATAAAATTCTACTTAACTTCTCACTAAATTATAGAATAGTTATCACTCTTCACATAAGAGAGCTGCTCAACCTGAGGAGGGCTCCTCAAAGCCACGTCAACCTAATGAGAAGGAGATATTTTTGCAGGTTGTAGGCAGATAGAAGAAGAGGCGTGTATACAGCATAGGTCAGCTTGCACCTTCATTCTTTAGTCAATCTCCGTCATTTGCATCGACTGTTGCTTTTTGTCCAGTAACTGATGCAGACCTGCAAGCTTCAATTGTTCAGAAGGTGCAACATGATTTTCAAACAATGATGGATGAGCAAAGGTGGTCTTTTGAGCATCAATTTGAGGAGCAGAGGTAGCACATGGATGAGATGTATCACCACATTGTAGAATTGACCGTGGCACTCAGGTTCGAGTTGTTTGTACTCTGATTAATCATCCCCACTGATGTGCATTTGGATGATCCTACTGATGGACTAGTCTGATTTTTTTATACTTATGCACTTTATCATCTTTTTACGTACTTTATACATTATACTATGTGATTTTTTTATTTATACTTTTTTATATACATTGAGATATTTATTTATTAATAATAGTATTATTTTTTATAGTTCATCCCATGATAATATAAAAATATTCAAACAAATATGCAATTATTAATATATATTCATTAAATGTATAAATTAAAAAATTTGAAAAAAAAATTAGCAACGAACTTCACTGTCGTTCACTAGAATTGAAAAAATAACAATAGAACTTATTGTCTGTCATTGTACTTATAAAAATAGCGATGAATAGGTGTTTGTCACTAAAAAAACCAATGAGGGATATTTTCATTGCTGAACTACCAGCAATCTAGCAACATAATATATCGATCGACAACGTATCATCGTCATTAAAATCACATGAATTACAACAACACTTTTATGATGAATTTTCATCACAAATCCATCGTTATTTGTAATTACAGACCCACTAAATTTGTTGTTATTTTGTTAACCGACCACCACTTTTGTGACAGACTTGATCCGTCAGTAATTCATCGTTATACCGATTTAGCAATAGAATTCAGGTTATTAGTGACAGATTTTGTCCATCGCTGGGATATTTTTGTAGTGCATGTTTTCCATTATTTTCTTCTCTTAAAAACCATTCTTTTTGGTCCTCCTAACCTCTTCTTTGAAAACTTTAGAAGTTGGCTTTAAAAACTCCTTAACAAGAGCTAAAACATAGGCTAAAAGATAGGTCTTGGTCGTAGCCTGAGACTCTCATTAGCTTAAGAGAAGTCGCAGCTTATGACCTTAGTCATGAGCGCTCTTTGTCTTCACACATCTAAATTTCTAGCTTGGTTCCTACAGTTGCTAGTTTTGCCTATTTTGGTCCTAATTTGCTCCAAACTTGCTAAAATATCTATAGAATATCCCAATGTGAGAAATAACACCAAATCATCCCAAAATAACTTAATTTGAACATAGATTAACATCAAATCAAGCTCAAAACTCACCAAATATCTATGCTCAAATTAAGTGTAATAAGTAAGGGGCATGGTGATGAGTGGTAGCCTTCTAGTCCTTCTCAAAAGACCCATCCTCCTAAGCATCCATCATGACAAGCTTCTCTAAGGGGTCTAAATTTGGGCAAGCTTAACACGAATCTCCCTTAACTCTTAATCTTGCTGGTAAAAATCCTTCTAAAAACATAATAAAAGAAGTAAAGGGTCAAGATGGTTAGGGCATAGTCACATACTAACACTTACAAACATGCATACAATAACCAACTATTCTTACTTGCAACTCGTGTGTATGGTGAGTGTAAATCCTTTTTAGAGTTGCAATGAAGTCTACTAGATGCTTCGCTTATTTTGAGAAATCTACACAAGGATAATGTCAAATCAATAAAATAAGGAATAATAAGAATAACAACATAAAGGAGAAGAGTTGAAAGAATTCATACGTATGGAGCGTAGAAGAGCAAAAATACAAGAGGACTACACGAGCTCTAATACCAATAATACACCAGTTATAATGGAGTGGTATGACTCCAACAATATTATTAAGCAAGGGATCCAACTCCTCTATTATCATTGGCTTAAGGCCAACTGACTCTAAAGTCCACACCCTCTTATAGCTCTCCTTCATAGGTGATGGTTGAGATGACACCTTCTCGGACTTTACCCTAGTGTTGTATCCCTCATGCTTCTTAAATTGATAGAATGATTAGAGATGCACCTGAAACATAGGAACAACTTTAAAAAGTAAGGCCTCTATCCATCTTCGATTGCCCATCATGGTTGCAGTAGCTTCTCTTTAAGTTATCCTGCTAATGTGAGATTAAGAGCACCACCCATCATGTCAATACCTTAAAACATATAAGTAGCAGGCTCTTAAGGCATTGGGTGCCTATCAGGGCCCTTTCCTTAGAGAAACATCCATTCGTTGATTTACCACTCCATAATGGAATGGCTCATAAGGAGCCAACACTTATAGGAGCACCCTTTGTCTCCACCAGCTTAATGTTCCATATGTTTGGAGGTCCTTGCTAACTAAGCCATGGTTGCACGATAAGCATACTATAAGTATCCTAACTATTGTAAGCATTATGAGACCTAACTAGATGACCATGTAAGCAAGAATACATACTTGGTATCATTTATAGCCTTTAAAGCCCCATAAGAATGTTAGAATGATGAAAACATTTTTTCTCTTAAAAATAGGTATGAATCCTAGCATGCTTCAAATATAGTCCCATTGTAGGACCTCATTATGGACACCCACATTAATATAAAGAGGCAGGCATGAGCAATGAATGCCTATCATGTATGTAAAGTTAGCTAAGGTGAAGGTGATCTCACCTATTCAAGGGAGGTAGAAGCTATGAGTGGTGTCCATCTAGCGTTGCACAAAACTATTATCACCATGTTATCGTTTCTAGGTGTTCAAACTAAAAGGAGGGCAAAAAAGAGAAGTAGCCCTATTAAAGTGATCTAAACCCAAATCTACTAAGCAACCTCTAGAACTAGGTGGCAATAGGGGCAACGACCTTTATAAAGGTTGCATCATCCTAAAAAAAAACAAGCAACACCAAATAAATATAAACCAAAACACATGGATCACCACAACTCAAACAATAATAACCCATGAAGAACAAACAAGCATGATAGAGAAGAATTGCCAAATATAAGTTCATCATTAGCAAAATCACATAAGTAAAGTCCTACAAGTTGCACAGGGATATTATAATATTATACAATTCTCAAAAGTCATATGCACTTTAAGAGACCATATATGTGTATCATAAAAGTAAAATGATTTAAAGTTAACCTAAGTGTTTACTTGTAGGCACAAAATTTGAGAATAAATAAAATTGATAAGGACTATAATGAAAAATAAAGATCAAATGAGGGAGAAGTTGAACTTATCTGAAGCAACATCAAATAGATGAAAGGCAGGATTGTCCATGAATGGAACAATAAGTCCATATTCAAGATTGTTGGATAAGGTCTTAAGGTGCACTTACCTCAAGGTAGAGGCCATTGCAAACTCGCAAATGGTGATCAGAGTCATTAACTCGTCAATCGAGGGTAATCATCCCAGGGCATCAGTAGCAACATCACGAAAGTCGAAAGTGAGGTGTCACTATAATCTATGGCATTAAAAGGCAAAAAGAAACAAGTATAAAAAGACAAAAAAAAATGAGAAGAATATGTGAAATGATGTGTTTTGGCCGATTGGAGGTATTTAAGGCCAAGTTGTTTGTACAAACAACTACTAGGCTTGTATAAACAATTAAAAGGGCCCCATTTGTGTTTTTAAAATTTTTGCCCTAGTATCCCTTTACGTCCTCTATTAAGTGTCTGTATAGACAATTGTGTTGTTGTATAGACAACATATACAATAAAAGAAAGAAAAAAATAAAAAAAAAATAAAAAAGAAGAAGAAGAAAAATAAGAAAAAAAGAGAAAAAAGAATAAAAAAGAAAAGAAAAAAAATAAAGAGACAAGGAAAAAGGAGAAAATCAAGAAGCACTAAGTTAAATTCCCAAGAGAAACCAGTAAATAGAGACCAACTAGTTATCACTAAATAAAAACCAACATAGTCTAAAACAATGTAATACAAAACAAATTTAGAAATATGCCGAAAGACAAAGTCAAGATGAAATAAAAAGAGAGATATCAAAAATAAAGTAAAAAGACACCAAAGGAAATGCTAAGAAGTAGCAAAAGTTATGTAAAAAGAACAAATCTCATAAAGTTTATAGAGACAATAGGAGGTAAGAACCAAATATCAAACCAAATAAGCATAATTAGAGAAACAATTCATCCTAGTACCTAATAAAAGAGTTATTGAAGCACAAATTCATTCCTAATACTTACTAAAGGGTTGTTAGATAACCAATTCAACCTTAGTATCTATTAAAGAGCTACTAAAGAGATGACTCATTTCTAGTACCTATTAGAAGAGCAATTGGAGTACGAGTTCATTCTTAGTTGCTACCAAAGTTTGTTAGAGAACTAATTCAAACTTTAGTAAATATTAGAAAGCTGCTAAGAAGATGACTCATTCCTATCATTTGCTACAAGAGCTATTGAAGTTTGAATTCATTCACAATACTTACCAAAGTGTTGTTGAAGAACCAATACAACCCTTAGTACCTACTAGAGAGCTGTTAAAGAGATAACTCATTCTAATACCTATTAGAATAGCTACTAAAGTATAAATTCATCTCTAGTACATGTCAAAAAGTTATTAAAGGACAAATTCATCCTAGTACTTGTCAGAGGGTTTGCTAGAGGACAAATTCAACCTTGGAACCTATTAGAAAACTACTAAGAGCTTTAGTACCTATTAGAGAGATGCTATAGAGATTACTCATCCTGATACCTATTAGAGAGTTACCAAGCCTTATTAACTACTAGAAGAGGTATTAAGAAAATCATATTATGAAAGCCTCAATTTCACAGTTACGCTCAAAGAATAGAATCTTACTTACGACTTCTAATTTTTTATCGACTATTAAGGGGGTTAAGAGGATGAAGGTCATACATTAGTACAACTTCCATTTTATGGTATGCATTTAAGGATCATTAGGGGATCCTTAAAAGGCTTCATGATAGGTAAAAACCTTTAATATAATCAAATGACCAACAAGAAGCTAATATAGTGTAATACTTTGGAACCACCCTTAAACTTGAATGGAATAACTACTTCATTTTGGTCGAGATGAAATTTTAGACGAGAAGGACTTTGAGTCCAATAGGTTAATCTAGAAGGCCTAACCCATCTTCACTCTATTAGAAATTGGGTTTGAAAATTATGTATAACGTAGAGAAAAGGTTAGGCACCCACAAACTGCCTGGATTTTAGGATCTAGCCTTCAGGTATCTTTAGTTCACAAATAGCTTTGTTATTTAATTAGTCCATATTAAATGACCCGTAAAACATTTTATCTATCGCATCTCAATCCATTCACCACATTCAAAAATTATAAAAATTTACCATTGAAAGGGTGGCATACATGCATAAACATGGATGAAGGTCAACATGCGCATGGCTATATATATATAAAGCATGCATAAAAAATGATCTATAACCTACAAAATGAAGCACACATTAGTCCTTAACAATAAATAAAAAGGAAATAAAATAGACCTTAAAACTATAAGAAACAAATAGATATGGACAAAGCATACTACCTCACCTTAGGGGTTTAAGAAACACACCTATTTGGTACATAATGTCCAATGCATGCTACCATGTTAAGTATTGAATTAAGGAGCCTAAACTATTGTCTATGTTCATTATTAAGCATATTAAACCAAGTATAAAACATAAACAATAATAAAAGCAAAAGATAACATCAACATACAGAACATGAAATAATAGTGTTGCAAATGGAGGCCAAAGAGCTTTAGCTAAGATTTTAGGGATGCAAATTGGGATCATAAGATCTTAAATCCTCTCTTAAAAAGTTTTAAAAGAGCATGTGATATTAAGGGCATCAATTAGAGCACCTTTACTAGCAAACAAAGGTTATGCTAAGGAAGGTGGAGAGACAATCATAAATGGCTATAACGGCTAAACTTAAAATCATTGACCAACTCATGGAAAGAAGGAAAAAAGTGGAATCCATGAGCTATCACCCCTCATCCATTGATGTTTATCATTACCAAAGTTTAGCAAAGAGGTAAGCTAGCCATGGGAGGGGCTAACATATTCTCTTTTTTAATGATAGAAGCTTAAGTGATCAAGACACTAGCACATACCCTAAATAACTACTTAAAATAAAAGAGAATCAAGGGATCATGAGTAGCAAACCCTCATCCTTTCATATTTACCTATAGACAAACACTTCCAAGTGATAGAAATAAAGTAAACAAAGCACAAAAGAAGTAAACTACATAAGTTACAAATATATATATATATATATATATATATATA
>CATIWR010682362.1:0-17248 GCA_949677035.1 Omphalea diandra | reverse complement strand
ATGTAACTATTAGTTTTAGTACATGCATCTACTCTAATTTGTCGTTGGCTCTGAAAGCGATCCATTTTCAAAAAAATGACAAAAGTCAGATGCAGTGTCAAAGATTCCAATTCCACATTTGCATCAAGAAGATGGAATTCCACTTGAATAAGTCTTATCTGTTACTTGCTTCTTTGAATGAGTCTCCTCCTGCAATATTAGCGTTTCTGCTGCTTTATTTTCCTTACATCACAAGAAATTAGGTTCACGGCAAAAAAGAGGTGAACCAATTTTATCTCAAGTACCCTTTAAGCATGCAAAGACTGTGATATAAAAAATCTGATACTATAGATAAACTTCACCACTAACCTGTTTCTCGACCAACTTTCTCTTTACCATTCTCCATACTTATTATAAAAAGAAGAAACAATTTCATTTAGGCCTTCTTCTCTATCAGTACATTGGCCACTTGTTCTTTAAAATTTATAATCAATGGAAGAAGAGACGGATCTTTCACTACTTTCTTCTTCCTCGGATGGATATAATAGGGGGGCATTGATGATTGCTTGCTTTGCCTTGTCATGGATTTTTATCCATAGATGGAACCAGAGGACCAAGAAAGGACCAAAAACATGGCCAATTGTGGGGGCAGCAATTGAGCAGCTTATGAGCTATGATAGAATGCATGATTGGCTTGCTGAATACCTGCATGAGTTGAGAACTGTAGTAGTTCCTATGCCATTCACAACTTACACTTACATTGCAGATCCTGCTAATGTTGAACATGTCCTTAAGACCAACTTTGCCAATTATCCAAAGGTAACAAATTTAATAAGCAATAATATGAGTTCATTTACTTGCTAAGGTGATTTGTAATTACGGGGTAAGTTTAGCATTGCTATTTGAGCTCTTGTTGAGAAAAGCACCATGTTGAAAATGTTGATTAGATGCCATTAGAAATTGTCGTGTTCCAGCACAAAAACTCCAAAATAGATAAACATCAGGTTGAAACTGCTGTTTCCAACAACATCTCAAAAGGTGCTTTTTCAGAAAGCAGTTTGATTACCCATACAAATCTAGGTTTAAGATAACTTCAGGGGGAGTCATGGTTGATTGACCAAATATATAGACCATTTGAAACTAATATTTGGAGTAATCTTTACACATTTTCTAGGATTTTTTTTTTTTGCTCACTTTCACTAAGTTTTAAAGTCTCTTATGCTATTTTCTTATCTTTGGTAATGATGGAAATTAATATCAATTGAAGGGTGAGACATACCATTCATATATGGAAGTGCTGCTTGGAGATGGGATATTTAATGTGGATGGTGAACTATGGAGGAAACAAAGGAAGACTGCTAGTTTTGAGTTTGCATCCAAGAATTTGAAGGACTTCAGCACCACTGTGTTCAGAGAATGTAGCTTGAAGCTTTCATCTATTCTTAGCCATGCATCTTTTCATAACCAACAAGTAGACATGCAGGTGACATAGAAAAATAAAGGTTCATTTTAGTAATCTTGAGTTGCTTATCTGTTAATTTCAGTGTAATTCTAACATAACTCTTATTTATATATTTGTCTTTTTATAGGAATTGTTTATGAGGATGACATTGGACTCCATATGCAAAGTTGCGTTTGGAGTAGAAATAGGAACGCTGGCTCCTAATCTACCGGACAATAGCTTTGCTCAGGCTTTTGATGCTGCCAATATCATTGTTACACTTCGCTTCATCGATCCTTTGTGGAAAATAAAGAAATTCCTCAATGTAGGATCAGAAGCTCGTCTTGATAAAAGCATTAAAACCATTGATGATTTCACCTACTCTGTCATTTATAGAAGGAAAGCAGAAATTCAAGAAGCTCGAAAGAGCAGTAGTATCAAGGTATCATAGTTATATTAACAAAAGAGCTTTCTGCACTCGAATGACAAAATTAAAGATTTTCACTAACCAATTTATAATGGGAATGATCAGGTAAAACATGATATATTGTCAAGATTTATCCAGTTAGGTGAAGACCCAGAAAGCAATTTGACAGATAAAAGTCTGAGAGATGTTGTCCTTAACTTTGTGATAGCTGGAAGAGACACAACAGCAACAACTCTATCATGGGCTATATACATGGTGATGACTCATAACCATGTAGCTGAGAAGCTTTACACGGAGCTGAAAACTTTTGAGGAAGATAGGGCAAAGGAAGAGAATGTTGCATTGCCTCAATTTGACGTGGATGATCATGAATCATTCACTCAACGAGCAATGCAATATGCAGGACTCTTGACTTATGATTCACTGAGCAAATTATATTATTTGCACGCAGTGATCACAGAGACACTTCGCTTGTACCCAGCAGTCCCTCAGGTATGCATTTTTATCCCCTAATCAGAATACGAATGCCACACCAAGGCGTCTTTGGTTTCATGGCACATAGTATGACAGTCTTGAAACCATCAAATGAGAAAAAATGCCCCATTTGAGGCATGAGTTATTGATGTGAAATGTAGCTGAGATGAAGCATAAAGTCAACAAGTATTATGCAGAGAGATAAGTGAAGCTAATATTTAATGATTGTAGGACCCCAAGGGTGTTATGGAGGATGATGTCTTGCCTGATGGAACGAAAGTCAAAGCAGGAGGGATGGTGACTTATGTTCCCTATTCAATGGGTAGGATGGAGTATAACTGGGGATCTGATGCTGCTTCATTCAAGCCTGAGAGATGGCTCAAAGATGGTTTCTTCCAGAATGCATCTCCGTTCAAGTTCACTGCATTTCAAGTAAACCTAAGCTATATAAGAGATTAAGTCTTTCAAACAAAGATGTCATTATGCTCAATTTTGTGATACTCGTATGCTATGATTTATTGTTTCTTGAAAATAAGGGTGCTTACAGTCCTTGTCTCTTTAATGTCATGTGCAGGCTGGACCAAGAATATGCCTTGGTAAGGACTCTGCATATCTCCAGATGAAGATGACACTGGCAATACTCTGTAGATTTTTCAAATTTGATTTGGTTCCAAATCATCCGGTGAAATACAGGATGATGACAATTTTATCAATGGCACATGGCCTGAAGCTTAGAGTGGCCAGATGCTCATAAGATGCATATAGAAGCAATGTTGTTTTTGTAATCTTGTAACCCATGCTAATATAATTAACGTACAAGTGACTAAAACAATGAGTAATAAGTTGTTCCAAGAAGGAAAAAAAAAAACCTTGGTTACAAATATCTCCTGTAACTTTTTGCATGGCTGTCCTACAGAGCCTCAAAATCTCATAAGAACTACAACTGCTATCAGACATCAGTGGCAGTGCAGAAGCGAGGGAATTGAAATTTTTGTGCATTTCTTACGTGATTAGATGATAAAGCTTAACACACAGAAACTAAAGGCGAAAGAATTGAAGTGTTTCCTTGAACTACAAAAGGTATAAACATTCATCTTTATGGTTCTTAGGTACATTTTCATGATAATACATAGAAATTATATGATATAATTTAGTTTGCTTTCTTCTCAGCAACAAGAACTCAACTGATCAATAATGTCAATTAAATTGCATACAGATTCCAGTTTAAATTACTTAAGCAACTTCTGCTGCTTCTCTTGCCACTCACTGATTTCAGCTGCAATCTTAGCTTGAACATTTGCATGAAAGCCCGGATATGGTTCATAACCTAAGAAGGTTTCAAGAGCCTGAAGGAAAGCAAGATAATCAGCTTAGGTTTCAGATAAAAAAAGTTAAAATATCATGTAGATTAAATAATAAGAAATTACCTCGAGCAGCACAAAGAAGGGAGCCATCAGAAGGGCTTGAGTGAGGTTGTCCAAAAGAGCTGGTGCTCGTCCCTGCAAGATATTCATTCATTTTCAGGGAAATAAAGATATGATGGAAAGTCATTGACATATTCATGAATCACAGAAAAAAGTTACCTCAAAGAACCCGTGGCCAAGAAACTGTCCAGTCCAACAAACAATTTGAGCCACCAGAACAACCTGCAAAAAGTTTGTGTAGTGGAAATTAATGAAATAAGATGTAATTCCTGTCTCAAGGTAAGATTTTGAACAACAAAAGGTAAATAAGGAATGTATAACACGTGCTTGTGCATAATGAAATTTTTCCACGCTAGTTCATTTGCTATACATATACAAATAGACATATGCACGCCCCAACAATTACAGTATCAAAATGATAAAACTCCATTGAAGAAATGCCATTGAGAAAGAAAGAGTCTCATAATCAATAGCATATAACTACTGTTCATGCAGCCCAAGGTCAGCGCATAATTTGTTGATTTATGAATCAAGATTTTATGATACTTAAACACCAGTCATCTTGCACTTCAGCCTAGTGGAGGGTCTTTGTCCAAAAACTATGTTAAACTCAAATTCACTGCTTCCATCATGTCCGTTTCGTTTATATGATAAAAATGAATAAACCTCATTAAACTGTATCAATTTTATCCAATTCTCCATCTCAACATCCCTCATAGAAGGAAATATAATGATTTCAGATAGTATCAGTTAACTTAAGAGGCTTAGTGCTAACATTCAGACATCTGTATTACTTGATAAATTCAGATAGAGACGGAGAGATCATTATGAAGTCAATCCCGAAATCCAGAATTTCTCAAGCATTAACAATAAAGCAAGTAACAAGGTGAAAAATATAGATACGAAATATGATGCTCATTCCAAAACAAAAGGTGAATAGGCCTATGTCAAGTCTTATAATGCATAACCCTTCAAAGGGATAGCTATGGATTGACATCTTTCATAAAGCGGGTGACAGTTATAATAATCCTAACTATAATCCAAATACAAATTCACTAGAAAGAAACAATATTAAGTTAAGAGGAACAAAGGAACTCTAAAATAAATATAAAAATAATAATAACGTGACACCATCCATGTCTAGTTTCTGATTCAGCAGCTGTTCATGACATATTGTCACTAGATGGAATCTCTTGATAAGGAGAGTTCAATCTAGTTACCGGGTTTTGTTAGTTTATCTTTCAGAAAACCAAACAAAGAAAGAAAACAGAATTTGCCCAAGGGCTGTTGTACACACAAACTGCACTCTACTAAAATCTAAGAGCCAAAGATGCTTCACTACAACTAATTATATCTCAAACTTGCTTAAAAAATCAAATAGAATATGTTGTAATTTTACATGCTTTGATGTTGTAGCTGCATATTATTAGGAAAAGTTAAATGACATAATACGAACAAATATAACTTTCGTTGCATGATAATTTTTTAGAAGAAATAAAAAAAGTAGAATGAAAATAAAGGTTAATCACTTGACTTCGTTTGTGAGTCTCTTTATAATGTAAAAGAGAGTCCATATAAATTAAATATTTATATCCATTAATTTTTAAATGCTGATTTTTTGTTTAACTTCAAATCTGAAGATAAAGAGTGAAATAAAAAGATTTTAACTAGTTAATACCCATTCAACTCCTATTTTTTAAAACATTGCTAAACCAAGTGAGTTAATTAAATTCATTTCCATTCCATTCCATTCCATGTATTTCCTGTTTTATGAACAACAATGAAAGAGGAAACTGTTTTCCTGCTGTACCAAATATAACCATCTGACATTAAAGGAGAAAAGGAAAATTGATTGGTGGAAGAATTAAAAAAGCACAACCAAAATGGAAAGCATATTGCAAAGATAACTATCCTGGGATTAAGGAGAAAAAGAAAATTGGTTGGTGGAAGAATTAATAGTTATGATCATCATCTTGAAGCCTAAATGCTTTGCTTCTAAATTTTCAATTTTCCAAGGCCTATAAGATGTCAGTGGGGTCAAGCAAATACAATTAAAAAACCAATCATTTCTCTCTTACGGTCTTGAACCACACAAACACACCAAACAAGCATATTCAAACTCCAGATGAACAAGCATAATACCATCAGAAAAGAAAAACCCACATTAAATTAACACACACACACACCCCAAAATCTCACCTTCCAAGAAACAGAAAATCCAAGCCAGTCGGCAACAAAACTGCTAGCAACCCAACAAAAAACACAAAGAAGAGCAGCCAAGGAACCAGCTTTGGCATCCAGACAGATATAAAACAAAGCATAGAGAAAAGCAAACAAGAACCCGAAATTGAAAAGCAGAACAAGATGGTTGTTTCCAAAAAGAGATAAGTGGAGACTGAACAAAGAAGGAGTAAAGTAAAGAAGGAGAAGAACAGTGAAAAAGATTGGCCAAACAAATATCATATGAATCACTATGTTTGTTGGGTTGCTATGGTACGCCCCGTAGAACGCGAAGTGCTTCTCTAGATCAAACAATAAGCACTCTCTCCCCATCTAAACTTTCAAGCGAAAATGCGAAAGATTCTCGAGAATGTGGATGGATTTTCTTGGAAGAATAGTGGGCTTTGTTCGTATTATATAAGATTTTTTAAAATCGGAAGGGCGAGCGAATGGTCTGCTTTAATATTGATATTTTAAAAAAATAAGACAAATATTTAAAATATTTTCAAAAAATAATATTATAAAATCATAAAAATATATTTAAATTTAAATTTAATTTTAAAAATAAATTATTTTATAAAGATATAAATTTAATGTGAAAGAATTTAATTTAATTTATTAATTTTAATTTTTTATTTTGATCAAGTTTATAAAATTTTAATTTTTTATTAAATTAATTAATTGATTAATTTTTAGTTTTGTTTATCCCATTAATTGATTTGATATCATTTCAAACATTGGGTTACATGAGAGGGAAAGTGTGAGAAATAGTCACAGGTAAAAGAAAATTTTGTGATGCTTTACAAGATTGGGATAATTTGCAAAATGAGGTCAAAAGTCTATTTATTATATTAAGATAAAATATATCATTAAAAAATATTAATCAATCAAGTCAACAGTTTATCCGTTTATCAATCGAAATGACAGATAAAAATATATATATTTACCTAAGTTTTTGGACATTATTAAAATTATAAAATAAATTTTTTTTCCTCTACCTGCCATTACGACTGGCAGATGAAATCAATATTGATTGATCCATTTGATTAATTTCTCTTTTCCAACATTAAGTGACTCTGTTACCACCCTAACTTCCTGAAATAAATTTTTTTTGGTCCCATTTGATTGATAGAGACGCTATGAAAGGAATGTGTGATCAGATAAAATCTGATTGGCTCTTTTTTTGAAAAAAAAATTATATTATTATTTTATTGAAAATTTTATTTTATTAGTTAACTTCATGATAATTGGAGTGAAATACATATTTTTAAATTTTAATAAAGTAGAGTGAACAAGTCAAATGGTCAACATATGTATAGTATACATATAAAGAATTTAACCTGAAAAAAAAAAAGACCCTGTCATCACTCAATTCATTATTTCCTTATTATATGATAGCAAAATTATCAGTTCACATACTCAATTTTTAAGAATTTAAATTTTTTATGTGAATCATATATTTTAGTTCTAATTTTCTAAGAAAATCAAATTTCATAACTTTCTAAGAAAATAACTTCTCCTAAATCAAGGAAGCAAATAATTCTTTTTTTTTTTTTAGAAACTTGTCGACAGGACAAACCAAACAGGTCAGCATCATCTTAATTTAGTAGATATAAAGCAAATATGTAACGAATTTAGTTCGAAGTAGGATGGTAAATTATTATGTGAGATAAGGTAGCCATTGGTTACAGACTTTTTTTTTTTTTTTTTATAGTATATTCAGATGTAAAAGTTCCTTATGACTCCTTGTGGTTTCAAATAATTAACCAACTCATCTATAAGTTTTTAAATTTATATAAAATAGTTTTTTTCACATTTGATTCATTATATTAAAATATTATTTTATTAATTTTTCTATTAAATCCACATAAAATCTTAATAATACTCTCAGTTTCATCTCTAATTTCCTTTTTCTATCACTCATCACTTTTATGAGAAAAAATAAAGAACTAATTTCTTTATTTTTTGAAATAAAAAACGTCAAACATTATTAGTTTTATCTTCACTTTCACAACTCAACTTCTCTTTTTCTATACCATCTTAATGGGCTATTATTTTGATTTTTTTCTTTCATTAAAATCTTAATATTCAAGAATTTCATTGGATTGAATCATGTTTCGCATTTTAAACACGTTTCAATATTTCAAAAACTCTATATTTTTTCATTTATATTTTATAAAATGTTGTTTTCCTTTTAGATATTTTTTGTTTTTCCATTTTCTCAATGTTTCCCTACTACGTATGTAAAAAACAATGCCTCCATTTCAACCATCAATCTAAACAAATAGATTGTCCTTTAATCCCTACCTTCTCTTCCATGACTCACCATCACTCTTATTCATTTAAATACATCCATATTCACATATGAAACACCTTAAAAAAAAGACTTGTTGGTGTAAAAATAAAAAATGAAGTAATAGTAGGATTGCTAGAGGATTAGTACCACAATCATACTTTTTAGCTACAATCAAAGTGATCAACATAGTTGCTGGAACAGCTGTGAAATGATGACCTTCAAATGCAATGTGAGACGCCATGGTTCTTGCTAGAGGTATATTTTTCATGACTTACTAGGGATATAATGACTAAATATAACAATACAATGTCTGATTAACGTAAATGTAGATAAGTTTAATTGATTAAGGAGTCACTTAAATACAAGATTGAATATGTTCACCTTCTAGAATGGATGAATTTAAGGAATCTCATCTTGTAACTTAGATACCAATGCCACAATACCCACACCCATGCCCAACTCTAAATACAAATATAAATACAATACCCACACCCAACTCCATCTATCTTTTCTTTGGCTATTGGCTTTGCAATTCACCTTTCCCTTTTCGCGGCCTCTTCCTTCGTCCCCACCAGTCAATCACCTTCTTACTAAAATAATAATAATAATAAGAAAAACATTACTATATGTTATGTAATCCTGGATTTTGCGGGGGTTGGTGGCCAAAAATGGCTTATTGAAAAGAGAGCTTATATCCATTGAGGGGATTGGATTATTCTTGTCTTATAAAAAAATTCTCTTTTTTTTTTTTTTACTTTTCTTCTGACTAATGGAGATTTTTTTAATGGAAATGACATTTTAAGATAACGGATTAAACTTAAAGAACTATTTTATGTAAACTAAAAAACTTAGAGATGAGTTAGTTCATTATAAAAAAATACAATAATTTTTAGTAATTAACATCATTATTTAATTCATTCTCTGCCTCATTGTATGATAACAAAATGATCAGTTCACCTATTAAACTTTTAAAAATTTAAAATTTTAATGTAAATCATATATTTTAGTCTCGAATATACTAAGAAAATAAAACTTCATAAACTTCAAGGAAAATAAATTCTCCCAAATCAAGAAGTGAATAATTTAAAAAAAAAATCAGAAAACTTATTGAGACTGCAAACCAAACAAGTCAACTAATTTTGTTTTTCAAAAATTTGACTACCCATATTAAAAAATATTTTTGTTTTTGCCATAGAGAATTGAATTCCAACCATAAGATTAATAATCATGCACATTTTGCCAAAAAAAAAACACGCATGCAAGTACATACCTCATTTAAGGACCAACAATGTATCGATATGGACCCATGTCTAATCATCTTAATTTGGTAGATATAGAGAGAATATACAACGAAGTTGGGTAGGAATTGGATGAGAAATTATTATTAAGATAATGCAGCTATTGGTTACAAACCGTTTTCCTTATCTATTCAAATGTAAGGAAGATACATTATGCACATGTGTTTATTATTTTCTCCATTCTAAAATGATTTCACTTATTATTTTTCATATTATTTAAAAAAATACATTTAATAGGTTACTAACTCATAATTTATAATACATCTTTTCATTTATATTTTTTATTATATTTAATGACAAAATAAATGTACTTTATTATTCTATCTATTTCAAAATATTTGATGTTCAAGTTATAATTATTGTTTTAAATTACTTGACATTTTTTAGATAACTATAAACTTCAATTTTTTTCAACTATTCTACATTATTTAAAGTTTTCTCTTATATAATGATAATAATTGATAAAAACAATTATTTTAAGAGTAATATAGTATTTTTTTCTATATATTAAATATATTTCTTAATCACTATACAAAAATCTATTAAATATATTTCTTAATCACTGTGCAAAAATCTTACATATCATATATTTCAAAATGGAGATAGTAGTTTAATAAGTAATAAGAGTAAAATAGAAAAATTGAATATAATTAATGAAAGTGAGCAAAAGATATCTCAAACAAAAAAAAATAATGGACAACCTTTTTTAGATGAATAAAATATTTAAGAAGGACTTCATATATTTTGAAATGGAGATAGTAGTTTAATAAGTAATGAGGGCAAAATAGAAAATTTGAATATAATTAATGAAAGTCAGTATGTATTTTGAGATATCTTATAGAAGAATAATGAATAATTTTTTTGAGATGGAAAGAGTATTTAAGAACTCCATTAATATGAAGCGACAATAATCAAATTTTAAAATGCATCAATATATTATGGGTTCATTTAAAAAAATATTTTGATTATTATTATAATATTAATTTGTTTGTAAAGTATTTGTAAGGTAATCTCAATTTGAATTTCTCTAAACTAATCTTATAATTTCATTATTAATATGCTTATTTAATATTCAATTTCTTGCTCAAATGTTTGCTTAAATGGTGATTTTCATTTTGGCACACATCCATTAAAAATTAAATTTCTACTAATTTAATGTCATATGTAGTTAAATACTTATTATTAATGATAAAAATAATTAAATGTCAAATAAAACAATAATTCTTTGCAATGAAAAAACGTGATTAGTTATATTGAAACTTCAAAAAAAAATATTTATAGTTTTTTTCTTTTTTAATGCTAAGAGAATTTTAAAACTATAATCTTATTTCATTATGATAAATAAATTATTGTGAATGTTTTATAACTTTTTTAGAAATTAAAATTGTATGAGCTGAGTTTTAAATAATAACTATTAAAGGGTCAACAGAAAATTTTAACAAAAGTGATTAATTTTATAAAAACTCAAATGATTTTTTTAATTTTTTATAAAGTACAATGAGTCACTTGACCTTATTAAAAAATGTGCAATTTCGACCTTAGTCCCATTAATTTATGAGATTATATATATATATTTGATTGAAAATTTTTTTCTGTATAAAAAAATTCTTAAAAATAAATTTTTTTTAAAAAAAACTAGGTGTAAGATTAGCAAGGCCACAATCAAATGACTAATGCTGCTGAGTGCTAGCAAGTCATGGATTAAGAGAATTAAGGATTTTTATAAACTTTAAAAATTTAAGACTATTTAATAATAATTTTTAAAAACTCTTTTAAATTTAATAGGTATTTAATAAATTTTTTTAAAAACTTTAAAAAAAGTCTATAAAAATTAAGAAGTATTTAATAAAAAATTTTAGAGACTTTAAAAAAGTATATAAAAATTCGAGTGTATTTAATTACAACTTTTATAAAGTTTATAAAAGTTTTTTGGTATTCAAAAAAGTCATTGACTTTAAAAATTAATAGACTTTTATAGATTTTGAATACTTTTTTATGATCAAATATTTTAAAAGTTATCTTTCACATCCTTTTAAAATTTCTCACAATTTTGTAGATTTTAAAAATAAAATTTATAAAAGTCATTTATAAATTTATAAACCCCATAAAAATTATTAAAAAATTTGTAAACTCAATAAAAGTCATTCACTTAAAAAATAGAAGTATTAATGAATACACTCCTAAGAGATGACAAAATGGGGCAAAACAGTAAAGTTGGGATTCAAACCAATGTTTTAAAACTATACCTAATTAATTTTCAGTTTAATTAGTATGAGTAATTTGATTGGTCTGATTCAGTTAGTTTAATAATACATAAAATTTAAAATATTATTAGAATAACTTTAAAAATATTAACATATTTAAAAATATGGAGTTACCTTGTGTTTTTCATTTAGAAAACAACTACTTTATAATAATAGGAAAAGATGGAAAACATTTTTTAGTTGTTTTTTAGATATAATTTATATTTGGAAAAACTGAAATATTGATTTTTAGTTTTTTTATTAAGAAAATTTTAGTATATCAACACGATATTATATTTTTTTCAAAATTTTTTCTAAAAAATAGATTTAAATTTTTAATTAATGATAACACTCGAACCGGTTTAATAAAAAATAAGGTAAAAGAGTATATCTAAACATCCTAAATAAAGTAGAGTGAACAAGTTAAACAGTCAATATAACAAATAAGCGTAATAATTATAATCCATAATAATTTTTTTAAACAGTCAATATAACAAATAAGAGATTGATTATTCCATCAAATTCAATTTTGTTTTCCTTTTAAAATTTAACAAATAAGAGTAATAATTATAAGCCATAATAATTTTTTAATATGTAAAATCTCTTTTTTATCCTTTAAATATCCAAATATATAAAAAGACGTTTTATCTTTTTATTTTTTTTAGACAAGCAATTGAAGGTAGGGTCTGAGAAGGAAACAAGCATTGATCGGGTCGACCAAAATAATGGGGTAATTATTGTGGATCCAAAGAGACGCAGGAGGGACGAGGGGGCAGATGTCGACTTTGTGTTGATGGATGGGCTTCAAGGTGAGACCCTAGACTTGGGCCAAAAAACTCAGTAGAGGTGGGCTCTGGTGTCCAGGTCAATGAGTTCCTTCAGTTGGAATTGTCTGGGGCTAGGCAGCCCACCAAGAGCTCAAGAGTTGGTGACCTCCAAAGCTGGTCTTTCCGATGGAAATTAAGATAGGACGTATTCATGCGGAGAGGTTGTGTAGAATGTTGGCTTGTGGAGGTTTGTTCCATGTGGATGTGGGTGGATTGGGCATGCTTGGAAAGAAAAACAAAATGGCCTCCCTTCTTAGTTACTGCCAGAATCATATTGACACATGTGTTAGTGTCGAAGGTACGCAACCATGGCGCCTGACTGGGTTTTATGGCCATCCCGAACGTCAAATCGGAAGAATTCTTGGGAGCTCCTTAGATCTCTTAGCACCAAATCTTCATTACCCTGTTGTGTTATAGGGGATTTTAATGATTTGTTACTTCAATCGGAGAAGAAGGGCTTGCATCGACATCCTAATCACCTAATTATGGGTTTTAGACAAGCAATTGAAGCTAGTCGTTGGATTGATCTGGGTACGGTAGGGCATCCGTTTACGTGGGAAAAGAGTGGAGGGACAGATCATTGAATTGAAGAGAGGCTAGATCGGGCGTTGGCATCTCAAAGTTGGGTGAATCTCTTACGTAATGCGGTGCTTCATAATCTCCCTACCGTGAGCTCGGATCATTCTGCTTTGTTTTTAGACTTTCTGGTTCAAATGAACCAAGATTTAGGTTCGAGAATGCTTGGTTATCGGAAAATGATTATAGGCAAGCGGTGAAGGATGGGTGGGAGGGGTCCAGAAGTCTTGAAGTTTAGGATAGGATTAAGCGGTGTGGGGAGTCTCTTCATAATTGGGGGGAGGCGTAGCCGTTTCAAAATTAAAAAATCAAAGGGTGTAGGAGTGAGTTTAAAGTCCTCAAAGGACGTAGAGACGCTTCCTCAGTTACTCGCTTGAATGAGGTTCAAAAAGAGTTGGGTCAAATATTGGAGCAGCAAGATTACTACTGGAAACAGAGGGCTAAGCAGTTTTGGCTAGAAGATGGAGACTTGAATACCCATTTTTTTCATCAGTATGCCTCCTCTCAAAGACGGAAGAATTTGATTACCAAACTTCGTGATGATCAGGGAGCCTTGAGGGGTGTGAATGACGATCTCAAGGAAGTGGTTAGTGACTACTTTACTGACTTGTTCATGTCCAAAGGTAGTGATTGCGAAGTGGTTATAGGGATAAATCGCTGGGTGCGGATGGTTTTAACCCAGGATTTTATCAGAATGTTTGGGATTTTTGTGGTGATCACGTGATGGAGGCTTGCTTAGATTTCTGAATAACATATACTTCCCATCTGGTTTTAATCAAACCTCGGTGGTGCTTATACCGAAGGTAAAAAAACCAGAAAAGATTACTGAGCTTCGTCCTATCTCTTTATGCAATGTTTTCCATAAGATAGTTGCGAAAGCCATTGCTAATCGTTTCAAAATGATTCTGCCTGATCTCATCTCTGAGTCTCAAAGCGATTTTGTCCCTGGAAGGCTCATTACGGATAATGTCTTGGTGGCATATGAGGTTGGTCATTATTTGAGACATAAACAGAAGGGAAAAACTGGTTACACAGGGCTCAAAATGGATATGTCTAAAGCGTACGACCATATGAAATGGATCTTCCTGGAGAAAATGTTGGATAAGTTAGGCTTCCATGATAGATGGGTTAAGCTGATAATGTTGTGTAACAACAGTGGAGTATAACATTTTGGTTAGGGGGTAACGCTACAGGCCCAGCCCAATTATTCCTAGCCGTGGCTTACGCCAAGGTGACCCAATCAGCCCTTATTTGTTCATTGTTTGTGCTGAGGGCTTGTCTAATTTGTTGTCGGGTTATATGGCTAGTGGTCTGATCCATGGGTGTCGTGTTGCTTCTGCTGGCCCAGAGATTTCTCATTTATTGTTCGCGGATGATAGCTTTATCTTCTTCAGAGCAAATGAGGGGGAGAGCAGAACGGTGAAACAGTGCTTGGGCCTTTATGAGAAAGCATCGGGTCAATTGTTTAATTTCCAGAAATCATATCTTCTGTTTTCCTCTAATGTCACGGAGTTGGATAAGAAAAGGTTGTGTGATTTCTTCCAACTTCCCGAGACTAATAGTCAAGAGAAGTATTTGGGAATGACTCGCTTAATTGGGAGGAATAAAGCTCAGATTTTTTCTTATGTTAAGGAGAAAGTCTGGTCCAGAATGAAAGGTTGGAAACGTAAGTTTCTTTCCAAAGCAGGGAAGGATGTCCTCCTGAAAACAGTTATTCAAGCTGTACCGGCTTATGTGAAGAGTGTTTTTGTGTTGCCAAGATTGTTATGCGAGCAGTTGGAGAGGATGATTTTGGTGGGGAAATGGTGGGGCCAACATCGTGGTATCAACTGGATGGCTTGGGATAAGCTTAGCATCCCCAAAGTAGAGGAGGTATGAATTTCTGTAAGCTTCACAACTTCAATATTGCTTTAGTGGCGAAGCAAGGCTTGGCGTATGTTGACAGCTCCTAGTTCATTGATGGCCCGTGTGTTTAAAGCTCGATATTTCCCTCACGATTCGTTTCTTAATGCTAAGTTGGGTGCTAACCCGAGCTATGCATGGAGTAGTGTGTTTGTAGCAAAAGATTTGATTCGCAGAGGTGTGAGGTGTCGGGTTGGGGTTGGGGTTGGGGTTGGGACGAAGATTAAAGTGTGGCATGACCCTTGGCGAATGTGCTCTGATTGCTTACCTGCAAGAGCTGCTTTAAGGACAAGGGGTGTGGACATTTCTAATTTTTGTGAAAGGTGTAGACAACTAGGGGAAGATGACTTTCATGCTCTTGTTGGTTGTTCCAAATGAAAAGCTGATTGGAGTTTATCGCAGGTTGGGGATCTTAGTCCTTTAACCATCAATTTGGTTGAGTGGTGGAATTTGGTTTGTGAACGTCACTCCATTAAGTGGTGTCTATTGCGGCCATGGTCCTCAGGGAATTGTGGAGTAATCGTAATATGTTAGTTTGGGAAAGAAGAGTAGTGAGGACTGCTCAAATCGTTGGGAATGCGTTAACCAAATCGTCTCCATGTCAGAATGCACAACCTAAGCCTACAGCTGGACAGGCTAATTCTCAACATAATGGGACTGTCAAATGGCAACCTCCTCCCCCTTGTTCTGTGAAATGCAATGTCGACGCTGCAATTTTTGATGAATTGGGTTTAATGGGTTGCGGTTTTATTTTCGGAGATGACCGTGGCCATTTTCTTGCAGCTGGAAATGGAGTGTTAGCTGCCCCAGTTGATGCTACTGTTGCTGAGGCCTTAGGTGTGCGAGAAGCTCTTAGTTGGATCAAGGCGATAAGTGGAGGTAAGGTGTTGGTGGAAACAGACTGTCAGCTCGTTGTTAATGCCATGTGTCAAAGTTCGGTTAATAGTTCTCATCTGGGTTCTATTGTTTTGGAGTTTAAAATCCTTGCAAAGGATTTAGTTAGGTGTCGCTTTCAGTTTGCTCGCAGGTCAGCTAATCATGCCGCTCATTCCCTAGCGAGGGCAGTGTGTTTACAGTCTGATCAAGGGTGTTGGGTTGACAACCCTTTTATTTGTGATGCTTTGGCCGCTGATTTGAGTTAATGAATTGCTTTTACTTTCCAAAAAAAAGAAAAAAAAAATCTTTTTATATTTTTTTTCTTTTATCATCCTATATATTGAAATTTATCCTTTCCTTTGTTATTTATCCAAAACTTCTTATATAGGTTTATGATTAGTTTTAGTTCGGATCTTTATTGGTAATCAATGATAATATTCTTTTTTTTTTCTTTTAATAAATTCAGGATATATTATTTTAATGACAAATCTATTTTTGTTTATTATTTCCGCTTTTGTTTGAAATTGCATATTTTTTTATGTTTTTTCTCCACTTTATAAATATTTGTTTTATATTTTTAATTGAAATTGGCATATATACATAATGCTTTTAGCCTACTTTATAATATGTTATAATAATTTTATTGAAAAAATATTAAAATAATTTAAGAGTTGGAGTTGCATAAGAGATATCCTAAGTTCGCTTTATAAATTTCATTATTTTGTATTTATATAATAAGAAATTCTTAAAATTTTCTCAATATCTTAAGTTTTTTGGACTGATTAAATAAAATTTATTTAAATTTTATTATTAATATTATTAATTATATATGTGATATAACTAATTATTTAATTAAATATATATAAAGGAAGCGTTGATGGCTCCTTTTTTGTAGGAGTGATTTGATCTGATTTTGGATCAATTATTTGAAATTATCTTAAATTCAAACCAAAAATCGATTATTTAAAAAATGATGGAACTGGTTCTAGACTGAAATGAAAAAATATCTGAATTAGACCAATTTTTGGTTTGATCAGGTTCAATTTCGGATTTATTTTTAAAAAATAATTAAATTTATAATATATATGTGTGTGTATATATTTCATTATTTTGTATTTATATAATAAGAAATTCTTAAAATTTTCTCAATATATACATTTTTTGGACTGATTAAATGAAATTTATTAAAGTTTTATTATTAATATTATTAATTATAGATGTGATATAACTATTTATTTAATTGAGTATATATATATATATATATA
>CATIWR010682294.1:0-23900 GCA_949677035.1 Omphalea diandra | reverse complement strand
CTAAAAAAATAAAAATAAAATTTTTTTTTTTATTTTATTTTTATATATTATATATATATATATATATATATATATATATATATATATATATATATATATATATATATATATATATATATATATATAACTTATATTTTTGCTCTATGTTGGCACTAGATAAATTGAGTCAGGTCATGATTTGATTCGTTTCAATCCGTTTTGATTTGACTCGTCAAATTGACTGAGATCCAATCTGCTCTAAAAATTTTTAGATCATTTTGAGTTTGTCCAAGTTTAAATCATTTTTTTCAAAGAAATTCATATTGATTTTCAGGTCAAATAAAAAAATATCACTCTAAAAAAAGAATAATAACAATTCATATAGATATAAAGATGTATGGTTATGTGAAAATATTTTTAGTTTTTTGTAATTAAGAATTATTAGGAGTCAGAGTCCCTTTGCAATAGAAAACGAAAGATTTGAGTGTTCTAATGGTTGGAAAAGACATTAATGACTTTCTTCAATTAAAATATAATGTAAATAGCTATAAACTTAATAAAAATAAGAAATAGTAATCTAAAAATCTATAACATTTTAGCTATTTGTAACATGAAGCCATGAATGAATAAGGTGATTAAAATGATGATGATCATAATAATAATAATTTTAATTTTAGCCTTATCAAATCAGGTTAATTTTATCATTATCTTAATTTTAAATGTTTGAGATTCTTGGTTTCAATTTGAAGCTTAAAGAGAGGTAAATATAGTGATAATAATTTTTATAATAAAATAAAAATTTGAGTTTAAATACACACAAGAAAAAAATAAAGAGACAATAAAGTTAATATTACAATTTATAGGGTTGATGAGTATATATTTACTTATATAGTGCAATTAAAATTGTTATATGTCTAACACTAGATTTGGGTTTTACCTTTTAAGGTTTTTAAAGAGACTCTTTTTCATTCCAAAATTTTGAAAGATTTTTATTTTATAAAAAAAATAAGTTTATTGAGTTCTTATCAAATTATTTTTAAAATAATTTATTGAGCACCACTTCAATTTTATAATTTGATAGTTATTGATAGCTCCTAATTAGCAAAACATCATTGATATGAGTAGCTCTTTAGAAAAATGTGATCACAAAAAAAGTGTTTGGTAATATATCGTCTAGTAGCATTCAGCAACACTTCATTTAGTCAACTCTTTAACTGATGACATAACGAGTCAATGTAATGAACAATATTTGATTTTTTCCAAGAAATGTTAAACAAATTATTAACATATTTAATTTTCATATTTTTCGGCTTGCACAGTTAAGAGATAATTAAAATCTCTCAAATGAATGAGACAATAAATTTTCAAACTAACGGTTATTATTTTATAGGTATAAAAGGTGCATTCAAGGTAACAACTAAACATTTGAAGCTCTTATTTTACTCTCTCAACTTTTTTAGCTCTCTAAAAACTTCATTCACTAACTTAAACATCAAAATAGTTTTGAGTATACTAACTTTCCCTTGCTTTATATTTTCTCTTGTGTAGGTTAGCCATAACAAATTCTAAAGATCAAATAATCCCATTGATTTACTTACCTCAAATGTTTGTTGAATACTTTTATTGATATTTGTCGAATACTTTTATTGATATTGTCTTATAAAGCTCTTTAGTTTTTATTTTCAAATGTATTATATTTATTTGATTGAAAATTAGATGGCTTATTTTTTTAAAATATCATTATATAATAAACTTGCACGAAATAAAGTTGCAAACAAGTCGAGTGGATCATTTCGGATTGGATCATTTTTAGGTTGAGATACTTTCTAATCCGATCAGATCATATTTCAATTGGATTTATACCATCTATTAAGTTTATATATCGAAAGAATTTCAAATTAAATTTAGGTTTACTCTTAAAAATAATATTTTGTTTACATAAGATCATTTGTTATTTAATTTTTTATTTTTAAGTATTTATTTAGATTTTAATTGTTAATTATTATATTTTTTATAAAAAAATTTAATTAGATAGATTTTACATAAATAAAACTAGATTAAATTTTTTTATTTATGTTTAAATTTTCAATAAGTTAAATATACTATATTTTTTATTCAATGACCATATATAATGAAAACAAACAATTACATTAAGTTTATATAGAATTATATTAAATTTATATATTATAAATTAAACTAATTTACAAATAAGTATATATTACACTGTGAAATAAACTACTAACTACAAAAAAAAAATTATATTTTGTAATAAAAATTTATATGATAAAATTAATTTTATCTTAATATGTATTTTAACACAAAACTCAAATTTATCATAACTATTATTAAGAATAAGTAAACTTATGATAAATTTTTTTATGTAAAAATTTTTTCATAATCAATGAGACAATAAATTTCCAAACTAATGGTTATTATTTTATAGGTATAAAAGATGCATTCAAGGTAACAACTTGACATTTGAAGATCTTATTTTACTCTCTCAACTTTTTTAGATTTCTAAAAACTTCATTCTCTAACTTAAACATACAAATGGTTTTGGCTATACTAGCCCTCTCTTGCTTATGGTTTCTCTTGTGTAGGTTAGCCATAACAAATTCTAAGGATCAAAGGCCATTAATTGAGGCTATTTGTGAGAAATTTTCCTTTAAAGCAACTCTTGATCACTCAAATTTAAGCATGGAAAATCCCTCAAATAATGTAGTGATTCATTTTTCCCTGATTGTGGAAAATTCCATTGGAGATAATCACACTCAAGAAACAACTGCAAATCTCATCACAAACACTGTTACTACCATAACTTTAGTGCAGTTTTAGGCAGCCCTAGCACAATCGATGCAATTTTCCTTATCCTTTTTTCATGCCTAAATAATTAAGGCCCTAATAGCTAATTTGACAACCTTTCACTCACCACCTACCAAAGAAACTCCCATTAAAGATGTCAACTTAGATTCAAACACACTTAATCTAAAAATGGGCAAATGTGAATATGCAAAAAAGTCTCCAGTTGAAAAATGAGCTTAATTCTACGAGAATACCCCAAAAAAAAAGATAGTAAACTTAGAAAATCCATACCCTAAGGAGAAGGATGATAAAGAAGTATCCAAAAAAAGGAACTTTGAGCCTTCCGTGAAGAGATACTTGGAAACTTTACCACTAATACAATAAATAATTGATGAAATATCCTCTCCCCTTAAACTCCTATAATGGAACATATGATCCCTAAATGCACTTCTATGTTCCAAATGATAATATTGTTAAACGAAATATTAGATACTATACTTTGCAAAGTGTTTCCCACCATATTAAATGAGACCGCTTAAAGTGTTAGGTTTTATAGAGCAAGCATAATGAAAAAATAAAAATTTCAAATGTACAAAATCCACTAAGAATCCATACATTTCAATTAAATTGACGAAAGTGATGTGAAATCTTATCAATTTAAACAAGAGAGGCAAGATTGTCGGAAGGTAAAGAAGTAAGTAACACCTTAGCTCAAGCTTAGAATCGAATCTTGACGTTACCAAAGAATGAATGTCCTCTATAGGCATCCATATGAACATGTTATTCCCAAAATGAGTAGTGTGCTAGCATTAGGGTTATTCTCTCTCTAAAAACGTTTTATAAAAATATGAATGTTCTCTACTTTTTAGAAAACCTTAAAACGTGTATATGTATCTCAACTATTAAGATACTTATGTCAATTTTGTAACTTAAAATGTATAGATGAGATAATATCCTATTTTATTTTAATTTTTAAAATAAAATAGATATCTAAATATTTAAGATAATATCTTAAATCATCTTATCCAAAGAAAATAATAAAATAATTTTCCTTAATATTTAAGATAATATCTTAAATCATCTTATCCAAAGAAAATAATAAAATAATTTTCCTTTTTGGTCTATTTTAAATGTGCGGCTTGTAGGTTCACATAATATTAGTAGTAGTCTAAAATTTATTTCTAGCCCCCAAGTCATAAGTGGACTCTAGTAAGACTTTATGATTATCCAAATTATGTGAAAGTCATTAACCCTACGTAACTATCTCTTAAATAGTATTACAATCCTTTTTTCACATTATATTTTAATTGAACATAAGACATGGATCATGTCATATTTATATAGTTCAATTATTTCTTGATCTCTATATAAATTGATTTTGATAACTTTTATCAATTCATTTTTGTATGGCAATGCAATCTGTTCAGTCTAACTTATCGAGAGGTTTAGAGATATATTCTCATAAATACACAAGGAACAAATTTCTTCTCAATCACTCATATTTCCTATATAATTTATTTTATATCCAATATCAATATGTATAATCATCGTATTAAAGATAATGTTGGATCGTATCAAAACATGTAGTTCATTATATTGGAATCCATGTGATTTTCAAGTTAGACGATTAAACTAATACTATTACATGAGAATCACTTATGATAGTTTATCCATGTAATGTTATCATAATGGGTCGGTCCAATATAATATTTCTTAAATATGTATCTATGTGTTTGACTTAATATCTCATATCCATGACTAGTAAGTCATAATCATCAATAAAAACATATACTATTCATCTTTCATTATTATCTCAACAATAATAACTGACTAGCAACAATTTAGAATTAAATTTCTTACACTGAAAGGTTTTACTGTTAAGTCATATACATGATGACCTTAAGTAAAATTAACTATTCGTGAATTTATCATTTAGTCATAACCACAATATAATAGAGATATTTAATAAAAATGCAATCATGACATTAATAAAAACATCCATTATGAAATTGGATCTAGTGCAAAATACTAACATAAAGATGATACTTCTAACTTCTGTCCAGCTTCATGCATTTTTTCAAACAATTAGAGAAAGTATTCCTCAACAGTTTGCTACTAACATCCCTCGAAAAAGGAAAACTAGTTCATTTCGTTCTTACAAGTAGCACGAAGAGGAAATCTTAAGTAAGTATGTTGACAAGTTGAATAAGTAAGTTATGCAAATCGAGATGATCGATATAAAAATTATAGCAGAAGCCATGTGTAGCAAAATGATCTTTAGGAAGTTGAAAGACAAATTGCACTTTAAGACCATAAATATATAATCAAACTTGATAGCACTATCCCAAAAATATGTTGAATTTGATGAAAAAAAGGAAGAAAGAAGGAAAAAAATGAAAGAATAATAACAAATCGAACCACAAGAGATGCAATGAGAAAAGGCCAAACAATGCACAACACTAAATGTTTCAACCTCACATCAAATGTTTAGAATTTTTACTACTTAAATTTTTTAATTTCGTATTTAGAAGATTTTTTTATATGACAATTAATTTTTCTAATTTCTTATTTAACATTTTTTTCTTATCATAATTTTTTGTAACATAATATAAAATAACGATACGTGACTATGTTATACATAATTATTTAACGAATAGTAAGCAATTGTGTAAAACTAATTTTGTAACTGAAATTAATAATATATATTAATTATCTCATGCACTTTAAATTTTGTATACATTCCAAAATTTCAAGATCATAGAGTTCTTTAATGGAGTATCCTTGTCTCTACTATATTTATCCATTTATTTTAATAGAAAAATCAAAATTTAAATCTTATGGTCGCAATTGTCAATTTTTGCTTCAAAAGTAGTTCCATTTCAAACTAATTTTTCTAAATACAACATGATTACATGATTTTCCGTAATAAAAAATAAAAAAATTTAATTAGAATAAGTTAAAAAGTGAGTGAGCGATGTAGTAAAATTAATTCAAGTTTATACAAAATATTTTTTTTAAAAAAATCAAACTAAAAATTAAATCAATCGATTGCTCAATTTTTTTTAATTCAGTTGATTTGACCGATCTAATAAATTTAGTTTCTTAGATATTTATTAAAATTTTTGAATATATATATAATGATTAAATTATTTAAAATTTTAAAAGATATATTAAATTATTTAATATTTTAAATATTTAAATTTTGAATAAATAATATAATTGTTAGAAATTTTTAATTTTTTTTTTACAAACCAATCTATTTTTAAGTTGAACTATTATAAATATTATGGTGACAATTGTCAATTTGTCGTTTTGAAGACTAATTTTTCAAAATATAGCACAACTATATGATTTTTCTATAATAAAAAATTAAATAAATAACTTTAATAAGTTAAATTTAAGACCGTCTCACTAAGAAAACTTCCTTTAGACTTATTGGATTATCTTAAATATATTGAGGAAATTAAGTTTGTGGGTATAATAAACCCCATTATACAAGCTAAATTTGAGCAAACTTACTTAAGTTAAGAGTGGTAATTAACATTTTTTTTATCAACTTGCTAATAGAAAAAATAACTCCTTGTGGTTTGATCCATGGACATGTCTCAATTGGATAAATTTCTTGGCATTTGGTAATGATGTTTTGCATAAGAAAACTAGGTTTGCAAAAATGTAGAGAAATGGAACTTGGAGGTAAATGATCTATGGGTACTCATACTAGTTAAGGTTTGACTTTGTTGCAAAACCACATTAGAGTGAATGTGCATATGGAGCTAGGAAATAGGAATGGTGTTTTTTTTTTTTTTTCCCTATTGTAAGTACGTGGAAGGTCATTCCTACTATTAAGAGATAAGCGTATGAGACTGAATGTATTATTATAGGGCCCTATAAATGCACCTAACTAAGGACTATTAAGCAGTCATCCTCAATAGTTCTAGGGGACAATTAATTAAATGTCAATTTCTTTTTTTGTGATGATTATCCATATTTTTAGAATAGAATTTGATCAACCAGTTAGATCGATAAAATTGAAAATGAGTCAATAATTTAGTTTAATTTAATGTTAAAAATATATTATATAAAAAATCAATTAAAATAAAAAAAATTGATCAAGATTGTGAAAATTGCCCAAAAATTAGAAACTGAATCAAACCGGTTCAACTCAAAACTACATTATTTTGTGAAAAAATTAAAATTTTAAAAATTACACTATTTTACTCTAAATTTTAATTTTAAAGAATAGTTTTCATTAATTTATAATATTATATTTTAAAAATGTTTTTAAGTATTATTTATGTATTTTTTTAAAAAAATCATATTGAATTGAATTGATTAAATTGGTTAAAATGAAAACCAGCTAAATCTCCAATTCGATTTAAAATCATTGAAGACTATCATTCTTTATATTTTAAAAATCACAATAATCTTTTGTTATTTAGAACAAGAGATGTCCTTATAAGTTAATAAAAGATAGGGGTGAGCATGGATTGAATATCCAATTATACGACTATTTTTTTATTCGATCTGAATATAATGGATTAATATCTAGAGAAATCTAAATTGATCCAAAAATATCGGATATCTATATTATTGAATAATCAATTTTAACAAATTAGTTATCCTAATATTTTCAGATTATACTTTGAAATATAAATTAATTTTTATATAATACATTTAACTTCTTAATAAATAAAAATAAATTAATAAAATTATCTTTCATAATAAACGTACATATTTAAATAACAAATGACCAATGATGATAAAATATTATATTAAAAAATTCAATGATATAATTTTAATATTTCAATAATAATAAAAATAAATCTATACTCAAATAATAAATTCAACGATAATAGAATTTTGAATATATAAATTTCATTTTTTTTATTAATTTAACTTCTAATAAGTTGTTGAAGATAGATGTTTGACTAAGTTAACTGAACCTTCTTTATGACATGAAGAGAAAATAACTATCATTGAATATACTGTACAATCAATTAATAAGATAAATTAGAATTATAAATAATGTATAAATTAAAATAATTAATAATTAAAAATATTATCATATTTCATCTCTTAATCATTAATGTTTATATATATATATATATATATATATATATATATATATATATGGATTGGTTGAATATCTAATGAATTTTAAAATTTAATATCTCAACTTGATTCAAAATTAAATATTTAAAAAACTCTTATCCTAATTCGATCCAATCGAATATCTTATCCTTTAATTTTTGGATTGATTTCTCGGATTCAAATCATATTTTCAAATTCTTGGATTTATTTGTCCACCCCTAGTGAAAGGGGATAACAATCCTTCTGTTATTACAATAAAAATAAATCTATTGTCGTTTCTTATATTTGAGGAGGATAGTCATTTCTCAAATTTTGAAAACATAAGCGTCTTCAAAAAGTTTGATAAAAAGAAGATAAACATTTTTGAGTACTATCTCTATATTTGAAAACAACAGTTATCTCTCATTATTTAAAGATAATAATTAAAATTTGATAAAGAAAACAACAGTTATCTAGTGTAACAGAAAATACAACATACTGTCATTTTATTGAAGAGAAAAAGACCCAAAAAAAAAAAAGAAAGATAATTGATATTCTAAAAATTTAACAAATTAATGTAAAAATTTTTTATTACACTAATCAAAATCAACAATATGCATTATATAACTCAATCATTATAAGATAAATTTATTTTTGTTTGTTAAGCATATTAGAACATAATACAAGATAAAAAATTTGTCATATTTTAATTATTAACAACATTATATTTATTTACATCATATTCTTATGCTTTGGAATAAATCGAAGGACTCCTTTATTTTATATATATATATATATATATGAGTTATGTGTGAGATTATTATATTAAATGTTAAAAAAAATCAATTTCGATTTTTTGATTTAATTAATTTTTTATGAACTGTTTTTAACAAACTTATTTCTGAAAAAAACAATGTACTCCTTGCGAAGGCCGTGTAGTGTGTGTGGGTGCCACTGAGCAGCACGGAGATCGAAAAGTCGCAAACAAGAAAACAACTTTCCTTTTCACCAAGAAAAAGGACGCTTCCCTTCCCAATATTGTCGTCCTCTACAAAACAGTGCTTCCTTAGTTGCGTGCTTCTCCCACCTTTCATCAAACACCAGCACCTTCCAGTCGATTAGGTTCAAAAAATATCTGAATTATCTGCGCCAATCTTCTGGAATTTAATTTGTCTTCTGTGTCGATTTCAACTGAATTGAGATTTCATGAATCTCTGCATCATGTGAATCATTATTTAAATTTTTTTTATTATTTACAATTTTCAAGTATTTATGATTAAAAAATTATAATTTTTTCTGTTTAAAATTTTTCTTTTACTATATTTAGTTTCGCCACCGTTAGTTTAGCATTTTTTTTCACTTCTTTTTCCTATTTATTGTTTTTAATAAATTTAAATTTATCATTTTATTAATAAATTTATTTTTTATTAGATAGAGTTATATATTTTTTGTGGATATTTATTCTCTTTTTTGTGCATGTCTTATTTTCTTTTTTGTGATATCTTTTTCTTAAATGGATATTATTTTATATTTTATCTTTGAATAAAAATAATATCTATTAATTATGAAACACTATAATATACTTTATGCAATGATTATGATTTTTTAAGATTTTATAATAATTTTATTGAGAGCTCTATTTAAAATGATTAAACCAAGTTTGAAGCCATCCTAAATGGTGAATTTGATTATTTAAATTATTGTACTGGTTTTAATAATAGTTTTTCAATACTAAAAATCTTAGATTGAAGATTTTGTATTGCTAATAAATTGAATAAATGATACTATTTTATTAAAAAATATTTATGAGTAAAATATTTTGATCAATAAGTTGTTTAAATTTGAATAAATAATTCTATGACTTTTTGAATTTGACAATTGTGTGTAATTTATATCCCTACAAATTTTATAAATTAAATATTCATAGTATATTACTTTAGAAGTTGCCTAGATGTTGAATTTACATCTGTCATATCAGTTAGATATTTTAGAGGACCACTTATACAATCCATGGAGGAAGGAGAATCAGAGTCATATATTGACTGAGGTCCACTTGAATGATTTTAAAATTATAGGGATTTTAAAATGCAAGAAGTGTTGGTTGTTTATGGTGTAACTTGCAATTTTACTCTTTTTTTTTTTTTTTAAAAAAAAAAATGTTTCAATTTGTGTGTGAATTATGATGATATAATGGGTGAATAGAATTATATTGATAGACAATAGTATTTTTGTAGGAACTTTAGGAACAAGATTTTAAAATTTGATCAGATTTTTAATTCAATTAATCGCAAGTCTATCGTGTTACTTATAATAATAAATTTTAAATAAATTTAATATTTATTTTCTATTAATTAATTAATTAATTATTTGAATGGTTAATTATTATTATTTTATAAAAAAATTATTATCAAATAAATAAAACAATAAAATAAATTTTTTATTTAATTATATATAGAGGTAGTTATAACAAAATATTGTCTATTAGTTTATAACCTTAATCTTATGTAGCATAATTTAAATAAAAATTTTACTCAATTTAAATGAAGTAATTTTAGACACTCAATTAAATAAATAATATTAAGTATTTCATATTAAAAATAAAATATAAATAATTATAAATTATATTTATATATAGAAGTGAGTGCAATAAAATATTATTTATTGATTGATACCTTTAACTTTATGTGACATAATTTTAAGTGAAAATTTGTTAAACTTAACTGAGGTAATTTTTGATAATCTATTACATTATTACTAATTTTATATACTCAAAATTTTAAATAATTAATGCAATTAATTTAAATTTTGACTTTCTATTTAGAATTTTTACTTTTTAGGTATTTCTAATTTTATGTTTAGAAGCTGTTTAAAATTTTTATTTTGTAGGTATTCTTAATTTTTGTTCAAAATTTTGTATGCTATATTTACTTTTTATTTAGAATTTTTAATATTATATTTTAAATTTTTTTTAAAAAATTATTTTATATGATAATTTTTTTAATTTTATTTATAAATTTCTCTTTTGATATGATAATTTTTTGTAATATAATAAAAAATAATGATATGTGATTGTATTATACATAATTATTTGACAAATGACATACAATATTTAAAAACTAAACATGTTATTTGATAAAATTAAAAATTAAGTGCTAAAAATTTACAAACTGAAATTTAACTATTGAATGACTTAAATGTTGAATGTTCTTAATTGTATAGTTGTTTGGTATGAACTTAAAATTAAGTGTTGAATATCATTAATCTTATACGAGTATCAATATCTTCACATCTATGAATAAAATATATGAAAAAGAAGTTTATTTTTAAATGATAATTTATTAGTTTATTAAAAGTGTATAAATCATATTAATAAAAATATTTTAATATTTATTCACTGAGCGTGTTAAGTGATCATTTTAACTTAAATATTTTGACTTATTATTTTTTAAAAAATTTTAATTGAACTAAACTTTTTAAGTAATAGATAAATAAAGTTATCAAATAAGTTTAAAATAAATTAGTGTTTAAAATTTTAATTTTAAGTGCTGAATTGAGTTATCAAATAACTCTAACTCTAAAATTGAAATTAATAATATATTAGTTAAGACAGAGATCATGGGTCAAAGATTGAATATGAATATTATTTAATTAATAATTTAATATTATATTATATTAAAATCATATATATTTAGAAAATATATAAATTAAATAATTTTATTATATAAATGAATCATTTATAATTTATTCAATAATAAATATAAAATATTTTATAACTAAAAATTTTTAAATAAAAATTTATTTTGATGCAAATAATTATTGAACAAAACATCTTAATAATAAATACTATATTTTCTTAAAATCAAAATTAGAATTTTATAAAAAAATAATTAAAATAACATCAAATAACTATCAGTGTAATAATTTTTTTAACAAATTACTTCAATTTTATATTAATATATATTTTTAAAATGAATATAATTATATTATAAAAATAACTAGAGTAAAATTTAAAATTATAACAGAATTATAAAAATAAAATAAAAATAATTATAATATATACTATGGATGAACTAGTCAGGATGAATTTTACAGCTTTGTTTAACAGAAAAATTCAAGTCTTTTCATGAAAATAAAATAATATGTTGAAAACTATCTTATGATTGCGAGGAACTGAATTTTGTTATTATAATAATTATTGGGGGTAAAAATTTTAATAATAGCATTCAAATAATAAAAAATAAATAAATATTGCTGAGTGACTTTGCAGTCTACAGATCTTTGTAGTATCAAACGATGCATTTTTTAGTTTGTTCTATTCTCTTGTGCTGTTAAGCCATTGTTAATTAAAAAATAAAATAAAATAACATCTAAAAAAGTAAATATAAAAACAAAAATGGTATGAGGATCAATTTGATCTGTATTTAATGTGGATCAATGCTATATAAGGACAATATTATCATTATAAGTATTGAAGGGAAATATTCATACACTAATTTTCTTATTTTTTGCATGAGTTCCCACTTTTTTTTAAGTCAATTCTCTCTATTGTTGCACAATTTTTAATTTTTTTTATTATTTATGAGTAATAAATAATATTTTATTCTTTTAAGAATGTTGAAAATGAAAATTAATAAAAAAATTCTAATAATTCTAGTAAGTAGATGAAATCGAAGTATACAAAATTGAAGATTTTTCTAAGTTTCAGAGTTTTTAAGAAAATTCTAATGATTTTAAGAAATTTAATAAATATACGAAATAAAAAATTTTTCTAATCTTTCATACTTTTTAAGAATTTAGTCATTAGGACATTACGAGTATCAATTCGATAGAATTATTGTCTGGTTTCAAAGAAAATTATAATAATTATAGATAATCAGAGATTTTCCTAATTTGTAGTGTTGATTAAGAAAATTCTAAATAATCAGAGATTTTCCTAATTTTTAGCGTTGATTAAGAAAATTCTAATAATTTTAAGATTCTAATAAGTATACGAAATCATGGATTTTTCTAAATTTTAGTGTTTATTAAAAAATTTTAATAATTTTAAGAATTTAAAAAATTATGTGAATTTGAAGATTTTCATATTGTTGAAGTGTTTTATTAATAATGTAAGTCATTAGAGTATCGCGACTATCAATTTTATAAACTTTTGTTTAGTAGCAAAAAAAAATTATAACAATTATATGAAATTGGAGATTTTCTCATTTTTTGGTTTATTAAGAAAATTTTAATAATTTTAAAAATTCTAATAATTATATTAAGAAAATTATAATAATTTTAAGAATTTCAATAATTATACGAAATCATATATTTTTCTAATTTTAAGTTTATATTAAGAAAATTGTAATAATTTTAAGAGTTTAAAAAATTATACGAATTTTGAGACTCTCATATTATTAAAGTATTTTTCTAATAACTTAAGCGATCATGATATCATGAAAAATTCTAATAAGTATAAGAAATGAAAGATTTTTCTAATTTTGATGTTTATTAAGAAAATTTTAATAATTCTAATAAATTTAATAAGTGCACGAAATGAAAGAAAATTATAATCTTTAGTATCTTTTTTAAGAATTTAGTTAACTAAGACATGAAGAATTATTGACCGATCTCAAGAGAATTATTATAATTATATGAAATAGGAGATTTTTCTAATTTTTAGTGTTGATTAAGAAAATTCTAACAATTTTTAAAATTGTAATAAGCATACAAAATCAAGGAAAATTCTAAAAAATTTTTGCTTCTGATGATAAAATTAATATTATCACACTATGTGGTTCCATTGTAACAAAATTATAATTTATCATAAATTTTGTGAAAATTGATTAATTTGTGATAAAATAAAATTTTGACAAATATTTTTATCACAATAAATCAACATAAAAAAATATAATAACAAAAAAATTTAATCACAAAATTAAGGCGCCAATTTTTTGCAGTCTATGAAGTTATAACAATTGAGAAACTAATTTTATCATAATAGTACTTTTATCACTATATTATAAATTAGTATAAAATTATTTTGTCATAAGAAATTATCATTTACTGTGGCAAAATAACATGTTACAATATATAAGAATAGAAAGAAACCGAATTTGAGTGTAAAAAATATTTTCATTAAAATTTTAGCACAAAAAGTACAACTATATATAATGAAAAAATAATTTTAGCATAATAACACTTTTATCAATATATTTAATTATTAATATGTTATTAAAATTATTTTATCATAGCAAATAATTTTTTATTTCAAAATAACTTGTAACAATAAATAAAAAAAATTGTATATAGGTGCCAAATTTTGATATATTACCTTCATTTTTTTATAACAGTTAATATCAAAATTAAATCACAAATTAAGTATATAAAATTACTTTTTATTAACATATAAATTTATAAATTGTTAAAAATGTTAAATAATATATGAAAATCTAATAAATATTCAAATACTAAATTAATTTTTCCTGATTTTGAAATAAATTTGTTGATATTTTTGCTATTTGAAAGTAATGTTTTTGAATGTTTATTAGACTTTAGAAGATAAATTGATGAATATTATATTTATTCTCTAAATTTATAAATGAATATATCATAACAATCATTTTAAGTTTAAATAAAATAACTTAATCTTTCATATTTTTTTTATTTTATTCCTTTTTTAATAATTTTATTTTAAATAATAGTTATTGATTATATGGGAGTCAATAAGTACTATAAAAAATACATTATGGTGAAGTTAAATAATTTAAAGTCTATATTATGATAATCAAATGATTTTCAGAAGAACATGAACACTTATACTTTAAAACTTTGATAACATATTATTTTAAAATGAGTATAGATTTTTGTAATAAATTTATTTTTCATAAAATAAATTAAAATAAATTTTATCACTATAAAAATCTTTTTATTATGGTGAATATATTAAAAACCAAATTTTTATAATGTTGTAACAAAATATAAATTGTCAAAATATACATATTAAGCTAATGTTGTTTTGGATGAGCATGATGAGTAATCGACTTTGTCATGAAATTTTTATGGTGACAAATTTAATATATATTGGGATGAAATATTTTGTAACAAGACACTAAATTTCTTGTAGTAATCTTTATTTTTTTTTATGAATTTAATCGATTAAGACATTACGAGTATAAATCTGATAGAATTTTTAGCATTTATTAAGAATTTTTTTATAATTTTAAGAATTCAACAAATTATAGAAATTTGACGTTTTTCATATTCTTGAAGCATTTTTTAAAAAATTTAAGCAATTTACGATAGACTTTTTTCTGGTTATGGAAAATTTATAAGTGTATAAATAATTTTAAGGATTATAATAAGTATATAAAATCAGAGATTTTTCTAATTTTTAGTGTTTATTAAGAAAATTTTAATAATGTTAAGAATTTCAAAAATTATATGAATTTAGATATTTCCATATTCTTAAAGAGTTTTTCTAATAATTTAAATGATTAGGGCAATTGTGAGTATTAATATGATATAATTTATTTTAATAGCGAAGAAAAATATAATAATTATACAAAATTGGAGATTTTTTTAAATTTTTTATTTATTAAGAAAAGTATAATAATTTTAAGAATTATAATTAATTATTTTAAGAAAATAATAAAAATTTTAGAAAATCTACTAATTATATGAAATCAAAGATTTTTCTAATTTTAAGTGTATGTTTAGAAAAATTTAATAATTTTAAGATTTTAAAAAATTATATGAATTTATGAGTATCAATCCGATAAAACGATTTTAAGAATTTCAATAAGTATAAGAAAACACAGATTTTTGTAATTTTTAGTGTTTATTAAGAAAATTCTAATAAGTATACAAAATCAAATATTTTTTTTAATTTTAGTGTTTTTTTTAAATTTAGCGAATATGACATTGCGAATATCAATTCCTTAGAGTTATTGCTCGGTTTCAAAGAAAATTTAATAATTATATCAAATCAGAGATTTTTCTAATTTTTAGTATTTTTTAAGAAAATTCTAATAATTTAAAAAATTGAATAATCACACAAAATCGAAGAAAATTCTAATATTTAGTATTTTTTAAGAATTTAGTTGATTAGAGTATCAAGAGTAGCAATCCAATAGAATTATTTTCTAGTATTGAAAAATTATAATAATTATATAAAATCAATGATTTTTCTAATTTTTTTAAAAAATTCTAATAGTTTTATGAATCATAATAAGTATATGAAATCAAATATTTCTCTAATTTTTAGTATTTTTTGAGAAGTTAGTCGATTAGAAAATGGTAAGATGCAATTTGATAAAATTATTGTTTGGTCACAAAGAAAATTATAATAATTATGTAAAATTGAAAAATTTTCTAATTTTTTTGTTTATTAAAATAATTCTAATAAGTATACGAAAAAAGAGATTTTTTAATTTTAGTTTTTATTAAGCAAATTCTAATAATTTTAAGAATTTTAATTCTAATAAGTATACACAATCGAAAATTTTTCTAATCCTTATTGTTTTTAATAATTTAATCAATTTTATATATTTTATTACGAAATCTATTTTGATTTCATGTTTTTTTTAGTGTTTTTCAATTGTAATTTAGTGTTTTTAATAACAATAATTTATTACAAAATCGATTTCGATTTTGTAAATAATATATATTCAACCTTTATTTTATTAATTTTATTTATTATTGGTATTCAATTTTCTCAATAGATGAAATGAGTTTTGAAGATCTTTCATTTTTTTTTAAAGACAAATGATAATTATAAATTTTATTAGTCTCATCCTTAAATTATATGACTTGTAAATATTATTTACAAGATTAAAAGAGAATAATATATTCACATGTTAAAAGATTAAAAAAACACTTAAATTAATATATAGATGATAAAGTTTAATTATTTATGTCTAAAACTTTTATATTTATCAAATATTTATATCCTATATATTATGAAAAATAAAACAATATATTATTTAAGGAAGACAAAGTATAATAGATTCATGTCATGGGTATGCTTGTTCGAATCAGGAACATGTCATAGATATGACTATTTGAATCTATATGGTTGTTTGATTATTTAATCAAGGTTTTCTATTGAGTTTAATGAATCATTTATATAAAATTAATTAAAAAATAAAAGCAACCAACTAATAAAATCAAAGTAAGACAACCACAGGAATTAATTGCTAAATAATCGAATAAGCAAAGCAATGACGAAAAAGACAACCCTGACTTAAAAGTAGAAACTAACACACAAATTTTTAATGTGAAATTTTGGAGGAATAAGAAAGTGTGAAAAATCTACAATTTAAAACCAAATAAAAGAAAACTTAAAAAAATATAAAAGGATTATTTTTAGATTATCATTAAAAATATAAAGATAAAAATGACAAATATATTAAATTGTAACTTTTTTATGACTAAAATTTTTTATACTCTAAATTAGGGTGTAATGAATTTCTCCTTTCCCTAAAGGAAACAAAAGAGAATCACCCTCCTTCTTTCCTAGAAAATTTAAACCGCCAAATAAGAACATATCTGATTATCCTTTTATTCCTTTCTCTTTTTCTTGAGTTACCATCCTTCCACATAAAGTGTAATCTTTATTTAGTTGTCTTTTTCCTTTTATACTTGAAAATCTTTTTTTTTTTTGATTAAGAAATCTACTCTTTCCTTTTTTTTTTGTGCTTAGATTTTTCAAATATTTTATTTGAGTTAAGATATTTGTTTTTTTTTTCTTTTCTATGCTTGAATTTTTAGGTTTTTTTTTATTTGAGTTAGGTTATCTGTAATTCTCCTTTTTATGCATGCTTTTTTTTAAAATACTGTTATATGGGCTAGGAATTCTGTCTTTTCCTTTCTTTTTTTTTGGTTTACATTTTCTCAAGTCTTTTTATTCAAACTCTTTTTTATGATAGGATTATCCTAAATATTTTCATTCATCTTAGCTCTTCGGTCGTTCATATTGATCAGTTTATTCAGATATTTTTCATCTAGACTAGGTGCTTTCAACCAAAAAAAAAAAAATCGAGACTAGGTGCTCAGGATTTTTTTCAAGACTTTGTTTTAGTTTGGCTGTTCGACTGTCTAAACTGTTCAACTCGTTCAGACATTTTTTGTCCAAACTAAATACTTAGAATCTTTCTTAAATCTTAATATTCAGCTCCCTTATTAGACCGTCCATACTACTTGACTCATTACGCCATAATGTGTCCTTAAACTTCTTTTCTGCAAGGTGTATCATTTATATGCACTTCTTACATGATGATTGAGCGAAATTGCATTCAATAATTACAATTAAGTAACATAAATTTCATATATATTACAAAATTGTGGTTTACAAAATTATTTATTATAATAATTTTTTATTTCAAAATAACTTGCCATAATAAATAAAAAATATATACATATATTAATTTTATTTTTATAATATTCAACATTAAAATTAAACCACAAATTAAGTATATGAATTACTTTCGTTAACATAAAAACTTATATGTTCTTAAAAATGCTAAATATTTATGCATATTTGATAAATTTAAATACTAAATTAATTTTCTTTGATTTAAAAATAAATTTATTGATATTTTTACTATGTAAAGGTGATATTTTAAATTTTTATTAGATTTTAAATAGTAAATTGATGAATATCATATTTTATCTTTGAATTTGTAATTGAATATATTGTAATCATTTTGAGTTTGAATAAAATAATTTAACATTTCATATTTTTATTTTATTTTTTTTAATTATTTTAT
The DNA here is from genome assembly GCA_949677035.1 of Omphalea diandra. Taxonomy (NCBI): domain Eukaryota; kingdom Viridiplantae; phylum Streptophyta; class Magnoliopsida; order Malpighiales; family Euphorbiaceae; genus Omphalea; species Omphalea diandra. The sequence continues at coordinate 5,301 of CATIWR010682294.1, read as the reverse complement.
TTTGAATAATAATTATTGATTATGTGAGAGTCAATAAACACTCTAATGACTAAAGTATGATGAAGTTAAGTAATTTAATTGAAGTTTACATTATGATAATCAATTAATTTTTACAAGAATATGAGCAACTATATTTCAAAACTTTACAAGTGGTATCAAAATTCATGTGACGAGATATATTATTTTAAAATGAATATAAATTTTGCGATAAACTTATTTGTTATAAAAAGAATTTCATCGTTATAAGAATATTTTATTGTGATAAATATATTAATTATCAAAGTTATATACTATTACGATAAAATATGAATTGTCACGATAAACATATTAAGATAAAATTGTTATGATGAATATGTTGATAAATCAATTTTATCACGATATATTTATACTGAAAAATTTAATGTGTTGTGACAAATTATTTTGTAATAAAACGCTAAATTTGTTATAGTATCTCTCATTCCTTTTGGTATGATTGAATTATCTCAAGTTTTATTATTCAGCTTGGTTGTTCAGCAATTTATACTTTGAAGCTTATTCTGATATTTTTTGTCAAGACTAGGTGCTTAGAATTTTTATTAAGTCTTAATGTTTAGCTTGACTATTCGACTGTTTAAACTGTTCATTTCATTCAAATATTTTTTGCTCAAGTAAAATGCTTAGAATTTTGTTCTAACTCTTAATGTTTAGTTCGGTTATTTGACGTTTTATGCTACTTAACTTGTTACACCATAATTTATCCTTAAGTTTCTTTTTGCGCAAGGCGTATCATTAAACACTGTATATAATACAATTCTTACATGATAGTTTGGCTAAATTGCATTCATAATTAGTTGCAAAAACTTGTGTTTTGTGCAATATGATTATAATAATAAAATTTAAATAAATTTAATATTTATTTTTATTAAATGAATAAATAATTAATTGTTATTTTATAAAAAGTTATAATCATGAAAATAAAATAATAAAATAAATTTCTCAAAATTTATAATTATATACGAAAATAGTTATAACAAAAAATTGTTTATAATTTGTACATTCAATCTTATATGATACAATTTCAAAAGAAAATTGTCAAATTTGAACGGAGTAATCCTTGATAATCAATCAAATAAATAATATCAAATATTTCAAAATAAAATAAATAATTGAAAATTGTATATACATATATGAGAAAGTTATAATAAAGATTGTCTATTGATTTTATCTTCAATTTTATATGGCATAAATTTTTTTAAAAAATGAATTAATTTTTAAAAACATATTATCTCTTATATACTTAAAATTTTAAATAAAGAATAAATTAATGTAAAGGCTTACTATTTAGAATTTTTTACTTTTTAGATTCTTCTAATTTCTTGTTTAGAAGTTATTTAAAATTTTTACATTTTAGGTTTTTCTAATTTATGTTTCTAATTTTTCATATGATTTTAGTTTCTTGTTGAGAAATTTTATTTTTAAAATTTTTTATTTAAAAATGTTTATTGACAGTTAATGTTTCTAATTTTTTATTTAAAAGTTTTTTGACATGATAATTTTTTATAACATAATATAGATTAATGACATATGACTATATTATATACAATTATTTGATAAATGATAAGTAATGATTTAAAATTAATTCTAAAACTGAAATTAATAATATATATTGATTGATTACAATTAATTGAAATAAATTTCATATCTATTATAAGGGTTATACTCCCACCCTTTTCGATTAGCAATAAACAAACTCAGAATTTTGTTTACTCATTCCGTTCAAAATTAAATGTCGTTTTAGAGAGAAATTTTTGTTTCATAAAAATACTTGACGTTTTACAATTATCAATGCACATTAATTAATTTTTTTCTAACTCTATAATTTCTCACTTTCATAATAATTGGTTTTTTTAGAGTGTATAATAATTTATAAAAATAATTAATTGAAGGTAACATAGTATTTTTTATATATAGTAATACCTATTAAATGCAATTTTTAATATATGTACAAAAATCTTAAATGACATCTATTAAGGAACATAAAGAGTAAATAGTAATTCGTGTAATGCAATCCTTGTTTTGTGCATTTACTTAAACTTAGATTAATAGTATTATTAATATTTAGAAGCAAATTAAGCTCAAAATAAACTGAAATTCAATAAAGAATAATAATATAACGTATAATGTCTCTTTTGGAAATTCTCATAATCTCATATTAACGTACAATAAATTATATGGGCTACTCGGTAGCCTTATAATCATATACGTTTTTCATGCGAACCAATATATGCTTGAAATAATAATGCTCACATTATTTTAGCGAAATAATTGCTATATATCCCACTAATCTTAGTAATAACGAGGTGATCCTAGCTCCATAAAAATTTCATTTGGCAAGCGAAATGGCCAAGCTTGAGGTGGGTTCAATTCTAGCTCTTTTTCGATGCTTTCTGTTTTGTTTTTGATTTTTGATTTTTGATTTTTTTGTTTGCATATCTTGACAGTTTAGTAATTCATGCACAACGTCTACCAGCACAGGCCGCCAAGGTGAGCTTTATTGGTGGCAAGTCTTAGATCATGTTCTAATATATATAAACAAGTTCACATTATTTATCTATGAAGATATAATATATCCTAAAAGCATCTCTAATGGTGCTCTTTAAAATAAATAACATATTTTGAATAATAAAAAATATTTTAAGAAATTTTTAAGTATAAAAAGTAAATAATTTTATTTAAATCCAATAGATTATTTATATTTCACTTTTTATTTTATTTTTTTCTATAAAAGTATTTAATGTTGATTTGTGAGAAAAGAGAGAAAAAATTTTTTCAAGAAAGAAAGATAATAAAAAACAAATAACTATTACTGATATGTATGAAAAAATGAATTGTATTAATTACATTTTATATAGAAAGTGAATTTTGACTCTATATGTAGAGAGTTAAACTAACTCTTTAATCTAAAATTTAGAGATAATAAGTGGGTTAAAGTCTTATTTTGTTCAATCACTTTTTATAATAAATAGTTTAGGTTGAACAAAAGAGTGAATTGAAAATGCTCAAGCTGGGACACCATATTCTTAGATATTTTTTTTGTTTTAAACTGATTCATGCTCTCTTTAAGAGCATACCATATGAAATCAATTAGCATCTATTCTATGTCCCCTCCCGCTATTATGAGCATCTGTGGTAATTTGAAATGAAATGCAGCCACCATAGTTGCACCTTCGTAATGCCATTTTGAGAAATGATTCGGTGTAGCTTGACTGCGCTACTTCGTGGTGGGAAGAAAGGACATGTGGCTGTCATTAGAGATGAGATGATACTCTCTAGTCCCTGTCTTTCCAGCTTCTAGTGTATGTTTCATCAGTTAGTTTGCTAATGTGATTGCTCCAGTCAAATGATTTGGGATAGGAAAGTTATTGTTTGGTGACTAGCACTTGGCTCAGCATTATCAGAAAACATATGCGAGGAGAAGAAAAATGTTAATTAGAAATTGGCTACTTATACAAAATAGAAAATGAAAGACAAAAACAAAAAGAAATTTGCACTCTACAAAGGCAATTTGGGGAGTCTAATCTCCCAAACAATATGGTTTTCACATGACATTGATGATCAGAACAAGAATGCTACTTTTCTTTTATGTACATTCAAGAAGAACAAAAACCCAAAACTTTTTAGTGATCATGTGTTTATTGTACAATGTTACAGAGTTAATGGAATCCTCTTGAACCTCTTGACTGATAGAGTTCCAATCTACTCTTTGCATCTGGTAATAGAGATTCAATTGTGGGATCTTGGATCAAATGTGCTTGCTTTGATGACCACTCTAGTACAATGAGCACCTCTTCATTTGCAAGGACCTCGCTGTCAGGGCAATTTAGTGAAATGTAGCAGACCAGAATCAATGCAGGAATTTGAACCATTTGTTCACCGAAGTAGACCAGTTGAATTAGATGCTTAGCACCTCCTGCACTGATGATGGCCTTTGAATGATTAACACAAAGGTAATTTTCCGTGCATGCAAATTTGTTTAGAGCAATTGCTGTTTCCATTGTAACTTCAGGCTCCCTTTCATCTAGTAGCTTCACTAATGGACCCACGATCCTATTTTCTGTTGCTCGAAAAGTCCTAGCCAAGTTACCCATAGCCCTGATGCATGGTATAAGGAGTTCTGAGTCTGCCTTTTCAATTATTTTCAATAGCTGATCAACAACTGCTTTGGCTGAAGGAGATGTAGGCTTGAAAGCAGAGCGTCTTAAGTCCGGAGTTTGCTCTGCTACTGCTGCGATTTCCATCAATGCCATTGCTGAATAGGATTGAACATCATCCTGACCTTTCTCCAACAAAACAGCGAAGCATAGAAGTGCTCGTGACTCTGTTATGCTGCGACATATGGAGACATTTCCCTTGCATAGTTGCCAAAGTGCTCTTGCTGCCATAGCCTTCATTTGTGCTTTTGTTTCCGGGTCTTCAAATTCTCTTCCCTTGATGCTAGTCCCAGTTAAAACATGATGGTGTTGATGATTTTGTTGTTGTTTTGTGTTGTTTTGGTTGTTGCCTCTTCCATGATGGGGATGGATTTTTGTGGGACTTTGTGTTTGCTTATTTGGCTTGACAACAGTGTTAGGAGTCTGGTTCTTCATTGCCAGAGTGTTGGTCACCACATTGTGCATTTGGTTAGTAGTGTTATTGTTCATTGGATGAGTAATTTGTAGGGTTTCATCTTCATTTTCCTTTTTGTCATCAGGATTATTACTAGCCATCACAACGGAATGAATCGACATAGTTTGTTTGCTAGCAATTGCGTACTTACTATGTTCTTGAATGGTCTCGAAAGCAAGATGACTAACAAGAAACCGAATTATGTTGTTCTGGGCAAAATGATCCTGACATTTAGGATGATTTGCAGCCAATTCAGACACAGCCCAAGCCACAACTGTTTGAACTTTCATATGCCCTTCTTTGAGGATTTTCGCAAACACAGTGCATACCCCAGCATTCACAATCTGTTCGACGCATTCCGGGTCACGTCCTAATAAACCAATAGCCCTAGCAGCGTTTTCTTGACCCTCCATTTTCCCTTCTTTAGCCAACTTCAACAATGGAGGAACTCCACCTTCCTCTATTATCAACTTCCCATAGCGATCATTATCTCGAGCCAACGAAACCAATGAAGCTGCAGCATCTGACCTCTCTTCTAACGACCCTGTATAAAGAATAGCAACTTGTTCCCATATAAGACACAGAATTGGTTCATTGGCAGCAATAGGAGGCAGGCCTAAATACTCATCGTCGCGATCATCTGCAGAAGCTGAGACG
>CATIWR010682261.1:0-25139 GCA_949677035.1 Omphalea diandra | reverse complement strand
GAGTTTGTATTATTTGATAATTCTATTTTTATTTATTCTTATTTTATTTTACTTTCTTCATATATATAAAATTTTTGATGTCTTATTTGTTTTATTGTATGAATTACTCATTATTTACTTCGTAGTTTCCTCATTTTTATCTTAACTTGGTCAAAATATCTAATTATGCCTTGGATTCACTTTCTTAATTTGCAAACCTTGTTTTTGACTATAGATATTCAATTATCACTATATTTAAATAAAATCTCAAGGTTTGAAAGTTTGCAAATTCTTAAAAAAAATTAAAATTCATTTTTTTTTACATTATAAAGAAATGTTTGAGCCCATTTTCCTTGTAATATGCTTAATTTTGTGAACTCCTAATTGAGTGAGTCCTCAAATAGTGCTAGAGTCTCTAGAAGTTGATTTATTATCATTTTGAGACCATATGATCAAATACAGGCATAAAAATGATTAAGCCAATTTAGGATTAGCCACTTGTTTTTTTTCCTTTCTCCATCCACCATTTTTTCCATTTAGTGAGCCTCATTGAGCCTACAAGAACCTTATTTTTTTATTATAATCCCATGTTTAGCTAGTCAATGAAGTCTAGTCCCTTAAAATATTAAATCGATCATATTTGATTTGAGATGGGATTTGGTTTCTACAATTACAAGAGATTGTTTCATGAAATTAGTGAGAAGTCTTAAGTGTGAGGTTGAGTGTTTTATTCTTTGGGGTGGGAATGAGAGAATGTTATTTGATTAATTGCTTGATTTTTGAATTGTTACCTTGTGTGATTTTATAATAACTCTTCTTTCTTCCTCTTAAAATACAAAAAGTCAAAAAAAAATATGAAAGAAAAAAACAAAAAAAAGTTCAAAGAAATCAAAGAAGAAGAAGAGGATGTATTTCTTTATCAAGGCAGTTCAGTTTAATTTTGCAAAAGATATCAAGTAAAGGCCTAGAATTTCTATTGTTTTTAAGGTCCATGAGAGTGAAATTATGTTTTGGGCTTGAGATTTCTCCTTGAGAGATCATGTGAGTTTGATTTAAAAGAGTATTTAGTAAGCATGATCAATTATTTTGTAGTCCACTAGCCTAAAAACACTTATCCTCTACCAAGGCCTCATTACAACCAAAAGAAAGATCTTTTGATTTGTGCTTGTATTTGAATTTAAGTGGTGGAGATATGATTTATTCTCAAGCTTATGGTAGACTTTTAGACTATTTGTTGAACAATGAGAGCATACACTAACCTTTAAACACTTGGAATGAAGGGTATGTTGTGCGAAACTTGATAAATAAATTTTTTTTTTTTGGGATTTGTGAATGGATAATCTTTGATTTATTTGATTTAGGGGTAGTTATGATTAAATAATTATGTTAGAACATAATTTTGCAAGTTTGAGAATCGATGAATTTTTCGCATAGCTCGATTAATTTGATTTGCTATGATGCCATGAGGGGATGAATTGTGTTTATAAGTCAATTATGTTAGTTTTATGTGTTTTATACTTTGTGTTTTTCTTATTTTGTTTTGAGTCTTTTGTTTATTTTTATTTATTTTTGTTAGCTTAGTATTTTTGCTTGGGTACAAGTAAAATGCTAAGTGTGGAGGAATTTGATAGTTCTTTATTTTTAGTATTTTTAGGACTAGTTTTTTTGTTAATTGAGTCTAATTTGGAGAAAAACACTAGATGATGTCTCGCTTTTGGCTTGTATTTTGTGATTTTATAGAAAATCTTGGAAATTGGAGCTGATTAATGAATTATGAGAGTTTTCTAGGTGAAATTGTATAGTTTCAGAAATTCAAGGATCAAACATAAATTCGATTGTTCATGGACCAGTTTTGATATTTTTTAGACATAATTTGAGTCCTATCCTAATTCAGATTGGAAAGATCTGTGTAGCACATTTGTAGAACTAGTAGCACTATGTCCTATTCAAAATAGAAGAGTTTATTATTAGTTTTTTTCCTAATTGATGGAGCATGATATTTTTCCTATTTTGAGGGAGAGTCAAAATAGTATAAATAAAAGGAGAGGAAAGAGAGTTTTTGCTTAGTTTTATTTTTTTTTTTCTTTTTCTAGAGAAAAAACAGTCCACAAGAGAAGAATTATTGGTCATCTATCAAGTTTAAAGAAAATAAAAGGCTACAAGGGTTTTATCATTAAAACTTTTCTATTTTATTTTATTTTTATTTTGATGTTGGTCAGTAATTTCATTATGAACTAAATTAGTTAGACATTTAGGTATGATGAACCCTAAGATGAATTTTGAATTGTGATTTTCTTTAGATAATACAATCGTTTCATTATTTTATGGAATTCAATTGTGTTTACTCTTTATCTTCTTGAATTGATATGTCCGGAATATTGATTCTTGTTTTACAATTCTTTAAACTTAGATTGAGAAATCAAGTTATTGAATAGATTTAATACAATTGAAAAGAGTTGCATGTACCTCTAGAGATAGGATAACATAAATCCTCTAGATTAGGGTGAAATCTAATAGTGAAATTCAAGAAACTATAATACAATTTTACGGGTTTTAATTAGAAAGAGATTCCAATTAATCAACCTAAGATTAGATGTTAATTATCTAGAGAAGGATTTTAATATACTAAAAGAACTGTCATGGTTCCATAAATATTGAATTAGATTATATTATAGAAAAATTAATTTTTTAATAAGTCTTAGGGAGATTTAATACTTGAGTGTCGTTTATCATACTGGTCATTTTTTTTCCACTAGTTCATATTTTCATTGTTCTAATTTGTTAAATTAATTTATTTTAATTTTTAATAGTTAATTAATTCACTAAAATTTACCGGTTGAATAATAGAAAAAAGAGTTAATACTAGTACTTTTAGTCATTGAAGGATCGACACTCGATACTCTTACGCTATACTATACTCGATAAATGCACTTACCTATTTGATCTATAGGTGTTGGTCTCGCATCGTATTAAGTAGTTTTTTACTGGACCAAGATATGGAAGTTAGATATATCGCCACGCATGAAAGTTTTTATGTGGAGACTTTGCAGAGGTTGCATCCCTACTCGCATTGTGCTAGTTAGTAGAGGTGTGCAAATGGATCCGATGTTCGTGTTGTTAATGAGTCCAATGAGACCTATGAACACATGTTCTTAAATTGTCGTTTTGTTGGCACATATTGGCAGGCACTGAAGTTCTCTCCATTAGTTGGCTCTTTCTTAAGCTTCATGGAATTTATCATTGCTATTTTGGGTTCTAGTTCCAAGGACAGATGATGCGAGGTTGGGATCACGTTACCACTAGAAAACCGCTTATTTGCGACCATGTTTTAGTGACTACCAATAAAAGTCATCCTCATACGGTCACTAATAAGGACAAGCTTTAGTACCGCTCTCGTTTTGTTACCATTTAAGGATGATAAATAATTCTCTTCATCAGTCAATATTACTTCCCATCACAATTAATGATTATATGGTGGGTCAAATACACGAGCTCTTAATAGGCTCATAAAAAAATGAAAATCAAAGGGCTCTTGTAAAAATAGTAAAGTCTATCTCAGTTGTTCTCGCTCGCATAGAGCTTGACCCACAAAACTGAACAAAAAGGCATATGGAACTAAGTTGAGACAATATTGATATATCATCAAGAATCTCATATTCGCTTAGACAATCAGTTATTCACCATGTATTTCAAGAGGGAATACCGTAGTGAGGAATAACGATGTTTGCGAGTAAAGATAATCAACGACGGACGCGCCCCCCCCCTCCCCCCCTCCCTTTTGTCTTGTTGTGAGGTAGATTCTTTAGTTCAATTTCCATACTTTTTCTTGTTTTGGAATAGATTTTCCTAAAATGTTTATGGTTGATAGGTTTAGTTAAATGGAAAAGTTATCTTCCTGAGTAGTTGCGAAAAGGGGTTTGCTGCCTGCCATTAAAGGACTGAAAGAAACAAGCACTGGGTAAATGGGGGAGATGGGTGTTGGCCTATAGTCTCAGTTATGGAGAACAAACATTATTTGTGCTTCAATAGGAGATCAGGTCAGTCCCTTTAATTTTCCTTGCAAATTCCTTCTGTTCATCTGCGATAGGGTAAAGTTAAAACAAAGAAGGAAAAAATAATTGGTTGGTTGGTATGACTTTGGCCTCTTTTGGGTTGCAACTTAAGTTTTGATTTTGTTTTTGAATGATTGAATATTTTAGGTTTGCACGAATGCAGTAAGAAATGGCAAATCTTTAATCTTTTTAGATATTCTTAGTCACGAATTTGGTAAAATGGTGTGCTTTGTAGTTGTTTGATTGTTAGTGGAAATTTACTATGACAATATAGATGCATTTTTTAGTTGAAACAATGTGGTAGAGAGGAAGAGGAAGATTGTACTATGCATAAGATTTCTAGTATCTAGATGGGTAATACTCTAATGTGTTTTTCCATAATTTATTGACTCATCCTTTCTTTATATACTGTACTCAAACATCTCTTTATTTTTAACTCAGAAATTAAGGCATTCATTTCCCCCTTTCCTACCTGAAGTTTGTACTTGCACATGCAACTTTCACATATCTGCCTCATTACTGAAAATTCCTCATTTATCAATCTCATGTGTACTCCTTTGTCTTATCTATGATTTGCTGATGGGAAGGTTTACAATTTGCATATGATAAAAAGGGTTTCAGATGTACAACTACTTTTTGTTTTGTTTGATTTGCTTGTAAAAAGATTTTTTTCATTTTTGTTCATTGCATTTTTAATTAGCATGAATTCATGGAAAATGATCTTTTTAAATTATTTCAATAGATTTAAACTCAATATCGTAAGAAAATACACTCTCTCATCATTTGAGCTAATATCCTTTACTTGCCCAGCCAGTACTTACACTCGAGTATTACTACATACATCTACCGCTGTAGTATTACCTATATATCATGAAGCAGATTGTTGTTAATATTGTTTGCCAATGATCTCGTAATAATGTATAGAGCAGTATCTCTAAAATGGTACTAATATCCTGAAATATCATTGACCCTATTGTCTCAAATCTCTAGAGAATTCATTAACCCTTTGGAAAAATTACGTATTATTTCTACAACTGTAGGGTATGAGTTGTTCATTGCCAGTTTCCATCTTATAGAGAGTAAAGTCACCTACTTATAAATTTTTTCTTAAAAAATTCTTTAGAGGGAGTTCAACAAAGAATGATATCTTTACATATCATATTAGCTGTAAGCCTTTGGGTCCCTATTTAATAGAAAATTGATGACTTAATGAAACATTAATAGGCACTTCAGCTCCCTATCTCTTAACTATACGCTTCTTTTCTTTTTGCTGTTGAATTTCATGTTCGTTGATGTATTTATCAGCTACTAGTGTGTGCATTTTTTTTCCTGCTGTCCAGTTGTTGAGAAAACACTGCTAAAGAAAAGGCAATAAAGGAAGCTAAATTGAGTGCATTTAGGCTGACTTTTATTTATTTATTTTATTTCAGCTCTTGTTGATGTTTTGGCAAATTTGTTACTACTTGGTTCCTGAGAGAATAGAGAGAAAATGAAAAGAAAGCTGACATTTTAGTACTTCATTATGCAAGTTTTAGCATGTTAATGGAAAGAAAGTTAGTGTCTAGTATTTCTTTTGTATGTAAATGGATGTTACCTTCGCTAATTACCTATTATTGGTTTTTTTAGTTGCATTTCCATGATCTCTTTCTGTTGTGGTTCTCTCTCTTTTGTTGGTAAATATTTTTGTTTCTTAATCTACATTTTAATTCAGTTTGCATTCTATTTTTTTTTATTCCATTTACATGTTAGTTTACATTCAGTTTACATATTGTCCTGCATTCAGTTTACATTTTAATATTGTACTTAAAATATTTTTTATTTCATTGTCCTGCTGCGTGTTTTTATTTTTCTGTATCATAGGAAAATCCTTTTGCTCGGCTTCAATCTGTTGGTTTGGTTAACCCACCTGCAGTTGCAGGCCCAATTCATGTTCCTTCATTGCACAACTTAACTGAAGGCATTCAGACGCTTCACGTAAACATAGTAACACTAGCTAAAAGGAATTAATTTGTTGTAGTATCAGTTCAAAAGCAAGTGATACTTAACGATATTTTCTTAGATAGCCTTTTTCATGAAAATCAAGTCATACGAGGATTTGAACCCAATGATATGCTAATGAAAGTTTTGAGTACAGTGAGCCTATCAGTTTTATTGTCCTCACTTGTCTTTGACACTGCATATAGGATAGTTTTAATAAGTTTTATTACTATCGGTTTTATGAATCTTAATGGTGTGGGAATGTAAATGGGAAGGTGTCTATATATTCTGCAGCCTGGCAACAAAAACTCATTTAGATATTATGTAGAATCAATCCTAAGGGAATAATCCAGCAGATAAAGCTCGATAATTCATGTAAGGTCACAAATTTAAATCCTGCTGGTCAGGTGGAGGGTTTATGGGGAAGGGAGAGGTAGCCCCTCTTTCAATAATGTTCCTGCCATAATGAATCAGAATTTTATATGTTATTTCTATTTTATTATTCTAAAATTACATAATGAATCAACATTGCTTGAATATCAAATGAAAGGTCATCTAGTTCAACATATTATCGTTGGAATTAGTGACTTTTACTTAAACAATTAAATAAAACAATGGCTTTTGGTAACAAATTTCAAAATTTGATTTATTTTAAAAGAAAAAATTTTATTTGAATATAACTTGATAAAGAGGCTTATAATTCTTCAAGAAGCTTCAAGAGTTAAGGTACTTAACATATAAGTAGAAATATCGTTATAGAGAAACAAAACAAAGAAGATGTTAGTTTGCTATTATAGAAATGAAATATTAAACCCAGAAATAACTCACCTAATGATAGTCATAGTTGAACCAAAAAAATAGAGAAATAAAAAACCTTAATAGCAGTGCTAGATGTTGGTGTCTTACCTAATTCAAAAAATCAGATTAGCATCAATCCTAATTCAAATCAATATTAAGCTTAATTTAGATCAGCATGGTATTAATAGGAATTGATCCTAAAATCAACCCAACCTAATAGTATTTATGTTCAATTTCTTTTCTGACTTAAATCATCATATATTGTTTATAGTCTATTTGCATCAATAATAGCATTTACGTTCTTTGTTTTTTTAGGTAATTTTAAGATTATTTCTAGTCATACATGAGAATATGGCACCTAATAAGCAGTGTACGAATTTTGTTGATGATAGATTTAATGACGCATATGAATTAGGAGTTGGGAAATATTTAGATTTTGCATTTAGAATGACCGGAGAAAACCATGAGAATAGATGTTCATGTGTCAAATGTTGTAATATTGAAACAGGAACCCAAGATATGGTTAGGACACATCTCAAAGTTTATGGAATAATGAAGAACTATAAATTTTGGTATCACCATGGGGAAAAGTTAGGCAAGCATCAGTTTGAAAGTGATTTAGATGATGGGGGATAAATATGAGGATGAAATTCATGAATTCATTAGAGATTTTCATCCTAGTTACAATGGTTTTAGTAGTGACCATCATATACTTAAGAAGGAACCAAATGAAGAAGAGCAAAAATTTTATAAAATGCTAAAGGATTCAAAACAACCATTATATTAAGGCTCTAAGAGTTTCAAGTTAGATGCATAGTAAAGCTACATTAAAAATCTTGGCAAGTGGAGAATGATTCATTTACTATGTTATTGCAATTGTTGAAAGATGAGATATTACCCAATGGATCATCTTTGCCAAAGTCATACTATGAAGCAAAGAAGATAATTTGGGATCTTGGCCTTTCTTATGAAAAGATCAATGTGTGTGCAAATGATTGCATGTTATTTTGGAAGGATGATAAAGGCTCAAATTTTGTAAGATATGTGGTGCTTCTAGGTGGAAGAATGACAAATATAATAGGAAAATCAAGTATAATACAAATGGTCAGCGTACACCAATTAAAACATTATGCTATTTCCCTTTAAAGCCTAGACTTTAAAGGTTATTTATGTCCAGCAAGATTGCTTTATTAATGATATGGCATCATGATGAAAGAGTAGATGATGGTGTAATAAGGCATCCAGCTAATTCAATGGCATGTGTTGGACTAGGTTATTCAAACCTAATTCAAAACTCTCTTTTGATCTTGACAATATAGATTGAAAGGTTCTAATTTCAATTTTAAGTGTTGTTTTTGTAGATATTAAGATAGAATCTCATTAGAAGTTGAATAAAAGTGATTAGAATCAAGAAACTCCAAGTATGAAAATCTATCTTCGAAATTAATAACCGCGAATTTGGAGTAGCGACCGCGAATTTCAAAAAAGTAGTTGTTGTAGCTATTGAGATTCAAAATTAGCGATCACAAATTTTCAGTAGCGATCGCAAATTTCAGAAACAACATCTTCATATTAGATAGACGATTTCACGGTGACAATTGTATTTGACAAGGAAAATAGCGACCGCAAATTTGAAATAGTGACCGCGAAGTTTTATATCCATTAGAAAGATCCAACGGCTAGTTTTTGGAAAAACTAATGGTTTCATGCCACGTGACTAGCCGTTAGACACAGTTCAAAAATAGCGACTGCGAATTTCAGTCTCGACCGCGAATTTCGTCTAACGAGCATTTAATGCAAGATATATCTAGCACAGCTTAGAGATTTGGACATAGTTTATTTGTAACGTCTCTTTAGTGGTTATTGCCTATAAATACACCACCAAATGGACTTGAATGCAAGAGGATAACCATTTGATATGTACCAAAACTCTTGCTAAATTAATTCTCATCTTTAACTCTTTATTTCTTTGTATATAACTTTGTGTAAGCTTTAAACACCTTTTGGGTCTGGTTTGAGAGTTAGCTCTTATTAAGAAACTCTTGTATGGGTTTTAGTGTGAGCCTTGAAAACACTTGTGAGAGATTTTAGTGAGCCTTAAAAACACTTATAAGAGATTTTTGTATGAGCTTAAAAAACATAAGTTGTAAGGTTTGGTGTGAGCCTAAACACTAAGTTGAGTGTGAGCTTGTAAAACACTAATGATTGAGTGAAATACCCAATTGGTGAATTGGGGAGTGGATGTAGGGTTGGTTAATACCTGAACAACTATAAAACTCTTGTGTTCATTCTTCTCCTACCCCTTTCTCTAATCTTTCATTTTTGTGAGTTTCCTCCAAATCAAAAGTTTAAATTTACCACCAATTCAACAACCCCCCCCCCCCTCCCCCCTCTCCCTTTTTTGGTGCACTAGGGCCAACAGCATGAAAAACTTTTGATAAGCTTCATAAATCTTTTACCATGCAACCCCGTAATGTGAGACTCATCCTTGCTAGTGATGGCTTTCAACCATTCACAAATTCAAAAACACCATACAGTATTTGGCCTGTGATCCTCATTCCATATAATTTTTCCACCTTAGATGTGCATGAAGTAGCAAATTTCATTTTATCAATGCTTATTCCAGGTCCTAAAAATGCAATTTATACCCACCTCTAACCTTTGATAGACAAACTTAAAAAGTTTTGGGAAATTAGTGTGGAGACATTTGATGCATCAAGAAGACAAAATTTTAATTTACGTGTTGCATTATTATGGACAATTAATGATTTTTCAGCCTATGGCAATTTGTCTAGATGGAGTACTAAAGGAAAATTGGTTTGTCCTTATAGCAATAAAAATACCTTTTCCATAGGATTAGCTAATGGTGGCAAACAAGCTTACATTTACCATCAATGTTTTCTTCATGTTGATAAGGAATCATTTGATGGAACTATAGAGAGAAGGATGGATTCAAAACTTATTACTACTAGTGAAATACTTGATCAAGTGAAAGATATTGTAGAAATTCCTCTAACAAAAGCTACTAATAAAAGGATCAAAATATCACATAAAAGTAGAAGGAATAATTGGGAAGAAGAACATTTTCTTTAAGTTTCCATATTAGTCAACCTTTTTATTAAGACACAATCCAGATGTATTGAGAAGAACATATGTGATAACATACTTGGGACAATCATGAACACTAAAGGGAAGACAAAGGATACTATCAAAACTCGTCTAGATTTGCAAAAGGTGAACATAAGCTCGACTTTGCATTTAATTATGGTAGGAGACAAGTGGAAATTACCTATAGTTCAAGTTATGTTCTTTCACCTAAGAAAAACATAAATTTTTCCTTTTCTTGAAAGAATTAAAAGTGCTCGATGGATTTTCATCAAATATTTCTCATTGTGTAAATCTCAAAAAGCATAAAGTTTCAGGTGTGAAGAGTCATGATTACCATATTCTTCTACAATATCTAATTCCTTTTGCAATACAAGGTCTTCTTCCTAAAAAAGTATGTGAGCCACTTATTGAGTTATCTTTGTTTTTCAATGTGTTGACCGCTAAGACATTAAAGATGGTTGAATTGGATCAAATTAAGTCCCAAATTCCTCTCACTCTTTGCAAGTTAGAAATGATATTTTCACCTTCATTTTTTTTATTGCATGGTGCATTTGCCTATTCATTTAGTTAATGATGCTAAGATTGGAGGCTCTGTGCAATATCGATGGATTTATCCTATAGAGCAATCAATGCATGAGCTTACGTCTCTCATATGTAATATGGCTCACCCTAAGGGTTCAATTACAGAGGGTTACATTGCAAATGAATGCATGACACTTTGGTCAAGGTACCTAAATGGAGTGAAGACAAAATTTAATCAATTTAAGAGAAATTATAATGGGGTGTTAAGGCGATTGATGGAGGCTTACCAATTTTCTCTTAATCTAAAAGAGAATAGAGTTGGAAGAACACGTTATCTTGGTACAGACGAGTTGGAGCAAGCTAATATTTATATCTTAAAGAATTATGAAGAAGTTTAACCATTTCTCAAGTAAGGCACTATATTCTTACTAAAATTTTCTTTTAGTTTTCCTTTCTCCATTCCTTTTTGTCACTAATTCATAACTCTTACTTATTTTGTTATATAAAGAGTATTCACAAATTCAAGAAAGTAGTGTTTCACAGATTTTTGATAAGGAATGAGATAAACACTTTATTCATTGGTTCAAGATTACAGTAAGAGTTCAAAATTATATTTCTTATTTTAAAGTTGTCTTTGTTGTAATTTCTTAAAGCATTTATATTTGTGATAAGTGGTACAATTGCACAAGTAGGACAAAAGCAACAAAATGGAAGACTTACTTTCTTTGACACATGGTCCTATTCAATATGTGACATGTTTTAAGGGATATATTTACAATGGATATATGTTTCAAATAGAAGATCATGAAAAGGGATTAAGGACACAAAACAATAGGGTGGTTGTAATTGGTGATAATGGCATAGAAGTTGAAAATATTGACTATTATGGATTATTAATTGAAATTCTAGAATTGCAATTTCTAACTAGTAGAAGAGTAGTGTTGTTTCATTATAACTAGTGGGATGTATATGATAAAGACAAAGGTGTTAAAATAGAGGAGTATGTGAGTGTTAGTGTTAATCGATAAGGACTTTTAAAAACAAATGAGTCATTTGTATTAGCCAACCAAGCATTAAAAGTATTTTATGTTGTTGATAATAAAATTAAACGATGGCATGTTGTAAGGAAAACCAAACCTCATGAAACTTATGAAATGCCTCAAAGGATGGAGGATAATCTTCAAGGAATTCATGGGTGAAGCATACCAAGATGTCGAATAATTTCATCCAACATTTATTTCATCTAGCTCATTAGGTGGAGATGTTGAATTCAATTGGAATAGAGAGGATTTATAGGCAATAGTTGAAGGTGTGGCTCCATCAAAAAAGAAAAGGAAATAAAAATCGTGAAGATATTGATTATGCATTAAATACGCTTACATGTTATATTTTAGATGAATTACTTATTTTATTGTCTTTAATTATTTTTAAATTATGAGATGTGTTGTTCTCATCTTAATTATTCATTACTTTACAAATTTTGTTAATATGTAGGCCTACAATGAATCCAAGCAATTCAAAAAATAAGTTGGGTATTTCAAAATCCAACAAGCGTGTATTCATACAACTAAGGTGTATTGGGTAGAAGACGTGTGCTTATTGGCTAGAAATAAGCAGCGAACTTCATTTAGTATAGTTGTTAGTTCAACATCTATGTAACCAGTTATAACCACTTTAGTATTGCCACAAAATAAAGTTCTCTTACCTATTCCAATTGTGCCACCAAATGAAGTTCCTTTGCTTTAAATGCCAGACGTAATGCAAAAAGATGTGAGAGAAAATGCTAAAGGTATTCATTATAATTTGACTATTTTTATTTCTTTGGTCAATAATCCATAAGTAAATGTTATTGCCCATTATTTTGATATATGGTAGCAAAATAGTATTACTATTGATTTTGTGTGATTATGATAGTAAACTATATATTCATTCTAATTTTTTCTATTTCACTCTTATAATTCATAGGTTCGGTGCTTACTAAAAAGAGAACGATACAAGGAGGGAATAAATGTAAAGAAATTGTTAGTTTGAAGCTTAGATAAAAGTTGAAAGTGGTGTTTTACAATAATTAAGTTATTGGAGAACACCATAAATCATTTTCAAGGCATCATTCATAATTGTCTAATTTGTCCCTTAGTTATTGAGTCATGGGCAAAGCTAACTGAAGATCAAAAGAATCACTTATGGGATGCTGTTATGGTAGCGGTTATAGTAAATGGTGTTTTATTTAGATTAATTTTATATATATTCATTTATGTTATTGAGTAATTCATTCAAGCATTTACATATCAAACCAATTATTTCATAGCTCTTAGAGTTATTATTTTAAATTGATGTAGAATCATTTTCATGGTGTTGATTTTCATATTCACCGAGTTGATGTCTTAGAGCATATGCAAAGTTGTGGAACAAGTAGCGAGGAAGGCTACCTTTGAATTATGTAAAAGAAAAATTCATACAAAAGGTGTTAGACTAGGTTGGTCAAACATAAGTCAAAACTCTCTTTTGATCTTGAAAATGTAGATTGATATGTTCTAACATTATTTTTAAGTGTTGATTTTGCAGTTTTTAAGATAGATATTCATTGGAAGTTAGATGGAAGTTTAAGTCTCAAGCATTATGAAAGACATCTTAATTCGAGGCCAAGAACTTCTAATTCGCGACCGTGACATTGCAAGAAGAATGGATGACTTTGGTCCAAACAAATTCGCGAAAGAAATCGTTATCGTGACCTAAGCAAGAAAGGAATGAAAACCAAACAGACGAATTCGCAATACACTTTAGGGTAGGATTTACGATCGCAAATTTTAAAATTGCTTAGAGGAAATCGAGTCCATGACCAGAGCTTACCAAGTGTCTGAGATAATCGTTGACATATCAAAATTTGTGAGGCGGAAATAGCCTTCAAGATCACGACCTGTTGAAGAAATTTCACCTTATCAAACAAACATATTCGTAGTCCCAATCACATCTAAAAAGAAATTAAATCACGACCGCGACTTTTGATTGGTTAGAAGAATGCAATGGCTATTTTTCTTAGAAAACCAATGATAACATGCCATGTGGACTAGGTGTTAGATACAAACAGAGTTCTTTACTGCGATTTTAACTTTTTTAGCCAAGAAGTGAAATCGCAACTACTATTCATTGGTCACGACAGCAAAATAGTGTTTGACAGGCATTTCATGCAAGATCTGCCAAGCATATTTTAAACATAATTTCTTAGTAACGTCTCTTTGGTGGTCATTGCCTATAAATACTCCACAAAACAAACATGACTGGAAGAGAATAACATTAAATATAGTGAAACTCTTGCAATTTTATTTCTCATCCTTTAATTCTTTGTATGTGAGTTGATATTATTGGTTGCGAGCATTAAACACCATTGCTATTGGGTTTTAGAGTTAGCCTAGTTGAAAATATCTTGTAATAGGTTAAGTGTAAGCCTTTGGGAAAACACTAAAGAGGTTTTTTACATGATCCTTAAAATACAAGTCGTAAGATTATGTGTGAGTCATAAAACACGAAGTGTACAAGTTTGGTATGAGCTTGGAAACACCATTTAATGTTAGTGGAACACCCAATTGTTAAGAATTAAGGAGTAGATGTAAGGTTTATTAACACCCAAACCACTATAAAAAATTATTTGTTCATTTCTTCTCCTACTTCTTTTTTTTCCATATTTTTCACCTTCCCTCCAAATTTTTAAATTCCTCACTAATTCAACCCCCCTTTTTGGTTCTCAAAAACCAATAAGTTGTATCAGAGCAAGGTCTCATTAAAACTCTTAATTGAGTGAGTAAAAATAAATGGCACAAGAAGTAATCCATATCTATCTCAAGCGATACTTTGATGGATCTGACTATACATATTGGAATTATAGGATGGAGATATATTTCAACAACAATGTAGTGGATCTTTGGGATATTGTGGCAAAAGAGTGGAAGCCTCTAACTAAAGTGGTTGACGGAAGTGAAGAGTTAATCCCATGAAAGGAATGGGTGAAAGCTCATAGAAGATCATATAGGAGGAACAAAAAGGCAATGGCAATTCTTCTTAGCTTTTTATCAAGGAAGAAATAAGAAGAGTATCACATTTCCTCATAGCATATGGAATTTGGAAAGATTTGGAGAATTACCATGAAGGCACAACTTTGGTGAAATCTAGCAAATTAGAGATGTATGTGATTGAATGGGAGCTTTTCATGATGAAAGACAACAAAAGCATCACCTATATGATGAATAGGCTCTTATCCATCGTCACAAACATGAAGAAATTTAGAAGAGTACTCACTAGTCATAAGGTAAACACCAAAATACTTAAATCTTTACCTCTTGAAAAGTTTGGTGCCAGGGTATGTAATAATCAACAGTCAAATCCAGAAATTTTGGAAAGTGCCAACAGATATCCTCATAGGCAAGCTTCTTACTCATGAGCTAGCCTTAAAAAACGATGACAAAATGAAGAATATGAGAGAGCAAGGGGAAAAAAATGACAAAATAGAGACCTTAGCTCTTAAATCCTCAGCCAAGGACAAAGAAGTAGAGGTTGTCTCAAGTGATGATGATAATGAAAAAGAAGAGGAGGAGCTAGTCATGCTTTCTAGAAAGACTAAGGAGCTTATAAGAAGAAGGAATGATAGAAGGAACTTTAAGAAGGCATCTCTCAACCTTAAAGAAAAGAAGAGTGAAGTAACATGCATTGAGTATGGCAAGCAAGGTCACATCAAATACGATTACCTCAAGCTAAAAAAACAACAAGAAAGGGGACAAAGAAAAAAAAAAGCTTCAAAGCCACTTGGGATGACAACTCTAGCGAGGAGGATGAAGATGAGGAAGAGGATGAGGAAGTGGCAAATCTATATTTCATGGCATAAGAAGACTCTTCTAATGAGAATTGTATGTCAGCCACCAATGAAGATAATGATTAATATGTGGATAATGGGTGCTCAAAGTATATGATGGACAACAAAAAGTTATTCATAGCCATAAAAAAGAAGGAATGTGGCAATGTCACTTTTGGAAACAATGTCTGGGGTAAGGTAATTGGCATTGGAACAATTGGTAAGAATGGTTGTTCACTTATTGATAATGTTCCTTTAATAGATGGTTTCCAATAAAATTTGCTAAGTATAAGTCAATTATGTGATAAACGCAATAAAGTCACCTTTGACCTAAAGAGTATCAAGTTACCACTTTGGTAGATAAGAAGGTAATCTTTAAGGGTGAAAGGAGGGGCAATACCTATTTAATTTACTTAGACAATTTAGCTAACCAATCTTTCAAATGTCTTGTGTCTGTTAATAATGAAGCTTGGTTTTGGCATAAAAGACTTGGTGATGCTAGCATGGAGCTCCTATAAAGCCTATCTAAAGAAGATTTAATAGAAGGTTTTCCCAAGATAAAATTCTCAAAAGACAAGACTTGTGGACCTAGCTAAATAGGGAAGCAACATCAAACTTCCTTCAAAGCAAAGGATGTTCCAAGTACATCTAAACCTCTTCAACTTATCCATATGGACTTGGTTAAACCTACTAGGAGTGCTAGTTTAGGTGGAAAGTATTATGCATTTATCCTAGTTGATGATTACTCTAAGTTGACTTGGGTATCATTTATAGCTCATAAGAATGACACTTTGACGCTTTTAAAAGTTTTGCAAAAAGAGTTTAAAATGAAAAAGTTTACTTTATTTCTATGGAAAGAAATTTCAAAAATGATTCTTGTGAAACTTATTGCCTAGATAATGAGTTTCTCATAATTTTTATACTCCTAGAATACCACAACAGAATGGTGTTGTCGAGAGAAAAAATAGAACATTAATAGTGATGGCTAGAACCATGCTCAATGAGTATTATTTGTCTAATTACTTTTAAGCCGAAGCCATCAATACTTCTTGTTATATTGCTAATCTTGTTTTTAAAAGACCCATTCTCAAAAAAAACTTCTTATCAGCTTTGGAATGGTAAAAAAAATCCTAAGATTTTATACCTAAGAGTTTTTGGATGCAAATGCTACATTTTAAATACCAAGGACAACCTTGGAAATTTTGATTATAAAATAATTGAAGGTATTTTTCTAGGTTATTCCACCTCTAGTAAGCTATATAGAGTTTTTAATAAAAGTAGTATGATTATTGAAATGTCTATGAATATTGTGTTTAATGAATCTAGTAAACTTGATCTTGGGAAAGGTTCTTTTGTTGATAGTTTTGTAGGTGACTTTGAGAAATTAGAGCTAGATTCAATTCCAAAAGAAATGGTAATTGACCTTGAAGAAAACAAGTGATCAAAAGAAGAAAAGGAATCTCAACTACAACAAGTAGAAATTACAACTCAAGATTTTCCCAAGTATTAGAGATTCTACAAACATCACCCAAAAGATCTAATCATTTGTGAGACATCCAAATGAGTAAGTACTATATATCAACTTTATGCATTAGATAATAATCTTGCATTTGTTTCTCAATTTGAGCCAAAATCAGTTGATGAAGCTCTTGGGTATTTAGGAATAACTTAGATGAGGAAAGTTTCATCACTAGGAACAAAGCTAGATTGGTTGCAAATACGTACAACCAAGAAAAAGGCATTGATTATGATGAAACCTATACCCACGTAGTAAGATTAGAGAACATTAAGATTCTCTTAGCATATACTTTGTCACGTGAATTTTAAACATTTTCAAATGGATGTTAAAAGTGCATTTTTAAATGGTCTCATAATGGAGAAAGTTTATGTTGAGCAACCTATTGGTTTTAAGTCTCATATTTTTCTAAATCATGTTTTTAAATTAATTAAAGCTCTATATGGTTTGAAACAAGCTCCAAGGGCTTGGTATGAAAGACTTAGTTCATTTGTTTAACTAAATGATTTTCAAAAAGGGAAGGTTGACACAACCTTATATGTAAAAGGCACAATCAAGATACACTCATTGTGCAAATATATGTTAATGACATTATATTTGGTGCTACTAAGTGTATGACTAGGAATTTGAGATGAGCATGATGGGAGAGCTCAAGTTCTTCTTTGGTCTACAAATCAAGCAAACCAAAAAGGGCAAATTCATAAACCAAGCCAAGTACATAAAAGATCTACTCGAGAGATTTGGCATGGAGGGATGCAAAGTAACTAAGATACCAATGAATGTTATCATCAAACTAGACAAAGATGAATCGGGTAAGCCAATTAATGAAAAGAGGTATAGAGGTATGATTGCCTCTCTCCTCTATCTCACTGCTTCTAGACCCGACATCATGTTTTAGTGTATGCATATGTGCTAGGTTTCAATCATGCCCTAAGGTCTCATTTAAATGTTATTAAAAAGATTCTTAAATATTTACATGACATATTGCACTTAAATTTATGGTATCCTAGGAATTCATCTTTTTAGTCTTTTAGGGTATTCAGATGCGGATTATACTGATAGTTTATAAAATAGAAAGAACACTTCTAAAACTTGCTAATTTATAGAGGAATGTCTAGTTTCTTGGTTTAGTAAGAAGCAAATTTCAGTTGCATTATCCACCGGCGAAGCGGAATATGTGACGGTAGGTTATTGTTGCACCTAAGTTCTTTGGATGAAACAATAACTCAAAGATTATGGCAAAGATGTTGATCACATTCCCATTAAGTGTGACAACACAAGTGCAATAAATCCTTTAAAGAATCTCATCTAAAACTCTAAGAGCAAACACATTTACATCAGACATCACTTTCTTAGAGATCATATCCAAAATGATAATGTGGTGTTAGAGTTTATTGACACCAATCATCAACTTGTAGATATTTTCACTAAATCTCTTAATGAAGAAAGAATGAACTTTATTAAGAGGGAGCTAGGGATGATTGATGGAAGTTCTTTAGGGTGAAAATTGGATCTCACTTTTTATTCCTTGTTGTGTTTGTCACTTTAAATGATTGAATCGTATGTTTGATATTCGTGGATGTTGATTACTTTGGATGTATTAATTTTTTAAGCAATTGAGCTATTTTCTGCCAATTTGCTAGAATTAATCATCATTATATTGAATGCATCACAACTAAGAAGGCCAACTCTTTTTTTTTTTTCTCTGTATTTCTTTTAGCCTAATAATTTGTGGTCACTATGATCAAATCACAATCGCTATTTATAAGAATTCGTCATTTTTCAATCAAACTTTTAATTTGCGATCGCTATTCTTATTTGTCACAGCAAATTATTTCAAAATTCAAATTCTTTGACTATTGACTCCTTTGTTTTCTAAGGAATTTTTAACCATTACTCATAATTTTTTTAATTAGCGGTCACGTCCTGAGGTTCACGATCGCAAATTTGAGTAACTGTCAGACATTGATTGATTTGATAGTCAATCGATGCCAACCGCTTATTTAATGTAATTTTTAAAGTTTATGACCATTTTTCATTAGGTTTTTAGCTATTTAAACCATCTTAACACCCTTCATTCTACTTTTAAATCTTTTTCTTTCCCAAAATCTTTCAAACTCCCTCAACTTCCCTCAATGGCACCTAAGAAACTTTTAAGAGCAGAGAAAGGAAAGTGCATTGCCTAATTTTCTAGCCTTTCTACCCTTCACTTAATGAAAGGAATAACCAAAGAAGGTAAAGACTGATACAAAGCCAACTCTAACAAAATAATCCAATCCAATAAAATTTCATGTATCTTTATCCTTGAGTCCCTTGGAATTAAGAATGAAATTCATGTTTTCTTATCGAACTTGGATGGAACAAGTTTATCTTCAAGATGAACCTAAATATGAGGAAATCGTCAAGGAGTTCATGTGTACAGTCACATTGAGCAAAAGAGCCAAATCAAAACAGGTTCGTATAGGTTAGTTTTTCAGGCTTTTGGGGACCTTTACTTTATTACTTTTGAATAACTTTCTAACCTCTTCAACCTTCAAGTGGGAGATGATATCCTTTTCATAATCTTTGCACTTGATATTATTTACTCCAACTTTTGGTTCGAGACATCCATTGAAACAAAACATGACATAAAAATATCTTTACATAAATACATTTGCACCTTACTAAATTGGCTTCTTCACCGTATTATCACCTTTTTAGTAAATGCTAGGCGTGATGGGAATGAAAAGGTCTCCTAAAAAGACCTAGCATTTTTGTTTTGTCTAACAAAAAAATAAGCCCATCCAAATACCTTATGGATCAATTGATTCACATGCATACGAAGTGTAAAAGTCAATTTCTCATACGTTCTCATGTCATAGTCATCTATCGTTTTGTGGGAGCCTTTAATAAGGAGAATGAGAAATTCCTTATAAAGAAATACTTGTCATCCCACAACTTCCTTTATTTACCCTACCTCATAAATGCCAAAGCTATACATCTAGACACTTATATATACACCTTGGGATCAATTAGGGCTAAGAAGAATGAGACTTCTTAAGCTTCAAATAGGAAAAGGCTTTTGATAGAGGAGGATGCCCAACTAATACCATCTCTTAAGCCTAAACCTAAGCCTAAGACATCTACCATCTCTCTCTCCTCAATTAATAAGAAATTGGACAAGGTAATGCGTATGATCAAGAGGAGATTTATTCTTCTTTCCCACCTCCACAGCGACTTAGTAGACCTTTAAGCGAAGGTGGGTGCAACACCTTGCCAACTCCCAGACTTTGAGGATTAAGAGGATACACCATAAGAGAAAAGAAAATCAAAAGGTGGAAGAAGGGGATGAAGCACAGGGTGGAGGAGTAGATGAAGAAGTTGGGGATTCCGGTGATGATGATAGCTCTTCAATTTTCTAGTTTTCTTAGGCTTGTAATATTTCTTTGAATATTTTCTTTTATTTTATTTATCTTTAGACCTAAGTTTGTGATCTCACATCTTTATATTTATGTTTATCTATATCAATAAAATTTAAAGTTTATGTTTCTTATGTCTGTTCTTGAAACATGATTACTCTTTATTTAGATACTTTATACTTATCCCTTTTTATCTCACCTTATATTCTCTCTTTTTTATCTTGACAAAAGGAGAGAGAAATAATGAAAAGAATTTGCATTGAGGGGTATAATTTGAGGGGAGAAATCTCAATTTAGTTGTTTGGATTTCAAATTTAAATTGTTATTTTACTAAGTTTAATTATTAAACCAAGTTAATCATCTCAACTTCACACTAATGCAACTTCTTATCTTTTGCAAAATCAATCTAAGTTGTCAAAATCAAAAAGGGGGGAGAATGTTAGACTAGGCTGGTTAAACTTAAGTCAAAACTCTCTTTTGATCTTGACAATGTAGATTGATATGTTCTAACATCATTTTTAAGTGTTGATTTTGCAATTTTTAAGATAGGTATGCATTGAAAGTTGGACGGAAGTCCAAGTCTCAAGCATTATGAAAGACATCCTAATTTACAGCTAAGAACTTCTAATTCGCGATCGCAACATTGCAAGAAGAACGAATGACTTTGGTCCAGATAGATTCGTGAAAGAAATTGTTATTGCAACTTAAGCAAAAAAAAAATGAATCAAAACCAAACAGTCAAATTTGTGGTACACTTTGCATTAGGATTCACGACCGCGAATTTTAGAGTTGCTTAGAGGGAACCAAGTTCAATACAGAGTTTGCCAAATGTCCAAGATAACCGTTGACATATCAAAATTAATGAGGGTGAAATAGCCTTCGAGACCACGATCTGTTAAAGAAATTTTTCCTTATCAAATAGATGGATTTGTGGTGCCAATCACATCCAAGAAGAAATTAAATCGCGACTTTGACTTTTTGTTGGTTAGCAAAATATAATAGTTATTTTTCTTGGAGGACCAATGATAAAATGCCACAACTAGCTGTTAGATACAAATGGGGTTCTCTATTGTGATTTCAACTTTTTTAACATAAAAAGTGAATCACAATCGCGATTCATCAGTCACGATCGCGAATGGTGTCTGATAGCCATTTAATGTAAGATCTGCCTAGTATGCCTAGAGATTTAGATATAGTTTCTTAGTAATGTCTTTTGGGTGGTCATTGCCTATAAATACTCCACTAAACAGACATGAATACAAGAGAATAGCATTGAATATAGCCAAACTCTTACATTTTTGTTTCTCAACTCTTAATTTTTTATATGTGAGTTGATATCATTGGGTGTGAGTATTAAACGCCATTGTTATTGAATTTGAGAGTTAGCCTATTTGAAAAACTCTTGTAATAGGTTAAGTGTGAGTCATTAGGAAAACACTAGAGATGTTTTTTGTGTGAGCCTTAAAACGCAAAGTGCACAAGTTTGGTATGAGCTTGGAAACAACATTTAGTGTTAATGGAACACCCAATTATGAGGAATTGGGGAGCGGATGTAGGGTTCATTAACACCCAAACCACTATAAAATATTATGTGTTCATTTCATCTTCTACTTCTTATATTTCCATATTCTTCACCTTCTCCCTAAATTTTTAAAGTCCTCACAAATTCAACCTCCCTTCTTGGTGCTTAAGGGCTAACAAAAGGAAAAGTTCCTGAAAGTATAAATAAAGATGATTGGGAGTGGTTAATGAAATTACATTTTTAATCCAAGGAATTCAAGGTACGTTACTATTGTCATATTACTACAATTACCGCTGCCATATTATCACTGAAAACTTATATTTACTGTTGCCATTTTACTCTAATTATGGCTACCATATTATTGTTGTAATATTACTAAATTTTTTATCATATGTTACGACTAAAAACTTACATTTACTATTGCTATATCACTATAATTAATGCAACCATATTACTATTAAAAACTGACATTTAGTTTGAATTTGAGATGATACAATTGACATTAATTTTATGGGCAAGTTCCTTTGACATAAAAACTTTGGCTGCTTTGACTTTACGCTTGTTATGCCTAGTTATCTTTGAATATTTATATAGGAAAAAAGTTAGTGAAACTCAAAGAATAGAGTTAATTTGACAATGATTCCTCGTATAGGTAGCATGCCTATTAGAGAATTTATCTATCAAAAGGTAAGTTATGATAATTTATATACTTTTCAGTTCTCGTGAGTTGTCATCAAGGAAGTTAACAAATTCATGTTCTTTTAAAGGGAGACAGAGGTGGAAATCCACCAAATTTAGCTATGATTTTCTTTGAGACTCGTAAGAAGGATGGGAAACTTATTGATTCTGAAACTATTGAAAGATATGTATGCTTTCTATATAATTAAACTTGTATTATATTCCTAATAGCCAATTATTGCATAAGAAATTTTATTTTTTATTTTTTATTAGGATGAAATATGTCATGTACAGGAATCTAATCCTTTTATTTTCAGCATACAGATAATTGAGAAATGCCTTGGACCTCAAAACAGTGTTCATGTTATTGGCTAGAGATGAAAGTTAAGGATTTGAAAGGATCGTTTGCTTCAAAGGTTGCTCTTCAAGCTAAGCTAAATGAAACTAAAGCTAAGTTTAATGAAACACAAGAAGAGAATTAATCAATGAAAAGTCGCATGGATACTTCAATCTCCATTAGGCAACACTCCTAATCCAACTTCATCTCCATTTAAATGACTCATGTAAAGCATACTCAGGTAATAGTAGTAACTATTTGCTTTATTTTCTTATGGATTTATTCTCTTATTGCTGAATATTTTCTCTTAAATGGAGTTGTTTTTATTTATATATACCTGGTTGCATTATGGATCAAAATTGAAAATCCTAGCTTAGAGAATGTAAATGCCTTTTTTTCTTGATTTCGGAAATTGAAAATCCTCACATATGATGGTTTTGCTTGAGCATATTTAGAGCGAAATTATTGGAAGCATAAGAGGGAGTTGATTCTGCATTTAAGAGCATATTTATGATTTGGGGTCTTTACTTAAATCATAATAGTTCTTAAGTTGCAATAATCGAATTAAATTGTAAACGACTTGAGTTGTTATATTTATGATATGCATAGAATATGAATTAGTATCTATAATATTTTAGGTGCACCCTGCTTGAAATTTGTTATTTGGTGCCCATGAAACTCTTATCCAATAATTTATGAGAGAATATGTGTTAGACTATTAGATATTATTGTTGTAATAGTTTTATGGCATGTAGATGTATATGGAAAGGAAATTTTAATTTTTAATTGTGAAAATAATTGAATTCGAAAAGGAAAATGCAACATTTTTAGGGTAAATCTAAAATTTAAAAGTTAAAGATAGGTACAAAGTTTAATGCTTGAAAAAATGCTAATATATTATAATATTTATTTGATTGACAATATATTATTATTGTTAATATTCATGTAAGAAAAAGAACTATAGGATTGCAAAAATTATCAGTTATGACTTTTTATTATTATGGATATGATAAATAAATGGGCAATTTACCTTCATATCTATTTTAATCTACACATATCTATTTGCCACACTACTTTTGAGTTATTTTAATATCACATGTGAAAATTGGTTAGAGATGAAATCACCTAAAAATTACCAGTTTTAGGTACCCTGAGAAAACAACCTAAATTTCTTAATGCAATGCTATGCTCTAAAACAACTTTTCAAATATATCTGTTGGAGTCCAATTTTTTTTTCTTTGGCTCAAGTAAAATGACAAGTGGTAAGATATGGTGATATCATGTATTTGTAAATAGATATCAATATTAATAGCCTATGCATATGAATAATAATATTTATCTAAATATTAACTAGACTTTGTTTGAATAAAGTATCATTTGATTTACCTTTATTGTTGCATGAGTCACCACATATTTTACTTTATTGTTTAGCCATATTAAAAATTTATTCTTTTATATCTTAAATTTAAATTTCTCTTTGCTATCGGAGCCTACTCACCTAACAATGTTAACTTCTTCATTGAATCATGTGTCAAAATTATTCTCATATATTTAAATTGTGGATAAATAAACTCAAATTGCATGATAGATATTGGTAACTAAATATGTATCAAACCTTTGATTTTTTACCTTTTTAACTTTTGGTTTTGAGAGAAGTTTAAATTTGTGTTTGTATTTTTTTGCAGGCCCCTATCATTTTTTGTCTTCAGTGTACATGACAATTTTACTATTTGATTTATAACTTTTGTAGAGTTATATCTTGATTTGAGTCTTAATAATGGATACAATAAGAGTCATGTTTTAACTTTTAATGCATTGACATTTTGATATTTTTGTGTTGTTTTTGCAGATGCTAAAAAACAAGAACGTTAGGCAAATGATGTTGGTTACAAACTAACACCTTTTTTTTTTAATATACATTTTGGTACATCAAGCAATTATTTTGGACATATAATTATTTTTTGAGAGAAGTGGAGCCTAGCTTTTGATATATTAATGAAACAATTAGTACTACAGGATAAAGATCTTTGATTGTAATAACTATACATATAAAGTTTAATGTTATTACAATTTTGAACTTCTTGTAATTCTTTTTTATTTTTTATTTTTTTGTATGGTATATTTATGAAAAGAGTATAGAAAATTAAAATTGAGTGATATCAAGGTATAGCAACATTTATCAAATTCAATTTTATTCTAATGAACAAATAGTGACGGCATTATCTGATCACAAAATTAAAATATTAATATTATTTAAACATTAATTACTATTTGTTGGACTAGGTTATTCAAACCTAAGTCAAGACTCTCTTTTGATCTTGACAATATAGATTGAAAGGTTTTAATATCAATTTTAAGTGTTGTTTTTGCAGTTATTAAGATAGAATCTCATTAGGAGTTGAATAGAAG